>CM076572.1:647674118-647827044 GCA_034641835.2 Pinus albicaulis | reverse complement strand
AGGCCCTTACATCTGTTGATGCAATGGGTCAAATGTGCTTTTTCCTGGATACATGATTCCAGGAGGGGGATAGGTGCTATAGGAGCTAGCCCCTCCCTGAGGGAAACCATAACCCATGGGAGGATGAGTATATGGATGTGAAAGAGATCCAACGATACTGTCAACGACGTGAGATGCCCCTGGTGTGTTGGCACCACCAGGTCTAGGAAGATACTATAAGACGGTATAAACATAACTAGATTGGGCATAGATGATGTCATATTTCAACATGATTTTGAGAGCTTCTTCCTCTTTCTAAGGAAAGTGAGATGCGACATATTTACCAATAGAGGGAAAAATCATTCTCAGAAAAAAATCCGTATAGACACAGTCGTTGAATTTGAGAGCTCGACATAAGCTCCTCCTTCTATGCCATTCTTGGACATAGTCAGAAAGGTAGGTGGCAGAAGTCTAACGAAATGCATTCAATAACTCGGTACCGGTATCATATCGGAGAGGTAACTGGAAGTAGGGCATAAACACTTTAGAAAGAGTCACAAAAGTGGAATGAGAGGCAGAGGCCTAGTTGACATACCACTTTTCAATGTCTCTAGTGAGCATACTCTGGAATAATCGAAGATGGATAGAGTCATCAGTGATAGAATTGGAAGAACGCCACATGTGGATGGAGTGGACATGATTAGTATGGTCCTCTCAAGTGTTTCCTTCAAACTTAGGTATGTCAGAAGGAAGCTTAGTTGACATAACAGACCAACCTGAATCATGGTGTATAGGGTCGTTAATTAACAAGCTGAAATCGGGGAGGCTCAAACTTGCCATAAAATATAGAAAGGGAGTATATGGGATGGTTCTGGTATTGGTTCCATTACTAGCAGCTCCAAATTTAGGGCCGAGGCTGTCACCAATGTTAGGACCAGTACCTACATTGGCACCTAACATTGTGGGTGGATAAGGTAGAGGGTAACCAGGTTCAGAATCAGAGTGAGGGCCTGGTGGATAAGAATCAAAGTTGTTATAGGGACTTGGAAGAGGACTAACTTGGCGTCTATGAGGAGGAGTAAGTCCTCCTAACGGAAACTGAGGATGAAGACCTAGGAGTCTCTGAGATAAACACCTTGGGGGCGAAATGATTGTAAGACACAAGTAACCTAATAATGAAGAGAGATAAACAAAGGCGCAAAGGGACCGATAAATTAATTATGATGATTATGTATTGGCTTGGTGGTGTAAACCAAGCGCTCTTCACTTTAGGTGTGCGTGTGTGAAATTTGTTTGTTAATTTTAATTAAGCCCAGAAGGTTGTGTATAAAGAAAAAATAAAAAATGATGTATAACTGTAAATAAAACTGAAACGACAGTAAAATAAGCAACTAAAGATGCATAAATTCTACCCAAAAAGAAGGGCTCCCAAGAAATTGTCCTAAGAGGTAGGAAAAATTGACTCAAAACACACAAGGTGGCCAAAAGATCTAAGATCTAAGGGACAGGGATCTAATGACTTAGATATGCTGAAAAGAGGTGTAGAAAACAAAAAGAAACCAGAGGGAAAACTATTGCAAAATGGGAGGTGATAGGTTAAAACCCAAAGGGAAATAGAGGGTCCCTAAGGGAGAGGTCAAAAAAGAATCAAGAGGAAGTTTTGGATGAGATAATAACCTATCCGAATGGATCTGAAAGAAAGAGGGACCAGACCCTAAAAAATGGCTAAAAGCGCTGCAAAATATCAGACTGGCTACTCAGCTAAACCCTTCCTAAAAATGTGGAAGCGTACTAAAGCCCTGAGAGGCTTGCTACCACTTCAAAAAGAAAAACTGAGCATACCCAGGCCCAAGACAAGCAGAGACAAAGGTAAAAAAACCAGGAACAATTCTTGCGGAAAACCCTAAAAATTACAGAAAAAACCCTGCAAAAAATTGCAACTCGCAGGTACTGACCTATTTACTAGTGAAATCACATTTTTTGGCCTAACAACTACTATTTGGGCCCTAAAATAGCAGGTTATAGGCTAAAAAGTGTGATATGCACTCCCGAAAGTCTCAGCAACAGGTTGTGGAAATTGTTTTCCGTCTGTGGCATGACTGATACCAGTTACCCGTGGAAAAAACCTATAAACATGTGGAAGTTATATTTTTTACTGTTTTAGGGCATAAAATGTAAAAAACAACATTAAGAGGCATAAAAAATAGCTAAATAAAAACCCTAGGTACCGAAGTAGATGGTCACACAGGAAATCTGAATAAAACCCTGTGGAGTCACCAATTGTTAGAATGAATTCTTAACACAATTTTACAAAAAGAGATCACTTTAGCTGCACATGAAAAACAACCCTAAAATAAAATATGGATGTCTAACTTCTTCAGATCTGAAATAGACTGTCGAAACAAATGCGAAACAAACCCATATCTATGCAAATAAAGCATCTAAAGAATAAAATGAAATAAGAGCTTCTCCAAAAAATCCAATGGACAAGACAATACTTATATATAATTTTTTGTATTATATTAAAACCTGGGAAGGGAAATAAGAATGATGTTACCAGTCCCCTTCAATAGGAAGGGTTATTGGCTTTCCTCAAAACACTTCAGCTTCAGAGTTTCTCTCTCAATGGTGTAGAATACCCAAGACGTGTGGAACTCAAAGGGAGCTCAATAAGAAAAAATAAAATAAAAGAAAATCAAAGATACACAATGATAAGACGATCAAAGTCCGACCATGATAAAAGGATCAAAGGTAAGAAGTGAATGGGAAAATCTCTTATTTATAACAAAAGATCGAGTTATCCTTGATAATGGTGCATAATAAAATATTATTAACCAAGATGTAGATCTAACTGCTTGGAATATTTTATTATATTTTGTTGGAGGGAAAATGAATTTAATTTGGTTAAATCCATTTATTTATAAACAATAAACAAATAAAATATTTTTTTATCATTTCAAGGATGAGATCAAGGAATAATTTAACAAATAATAATTTATTTTATTATTCCTAAATGATTTAGTCAAATTTAACAAGGAATATTAATTAAATAAAGTTTTAATTAATTATTCCTATATAATAATCAGATAAATAATTATTTATCTAATTATTTCTCATTAATAGGGTTAAATACGACTAGGAATATTATTAAACAGAGGTTTAATTAATTATTCCTAGATGAAAATGAAATAAATAAGGATTTATTTAATTATTCCATATGGGGTTTTCTATTTGGATGAGAAAATAAACTATGGTTTATTAAATTACTTCTTAGTGAAAGAAATTTTACTATGGTAAAATTGGTCTTACATGGTGTATTTTGATCCATCTAATGATACATGGTTAGATGACCAAAATTTGGTGTAACAATTCCTACAAAACCTTACACGAAGCTAGTAAACAAAGACCCTATAAGTTGAATCTGAAATATAAATAAAAAGGGAAGGTGGAGTTAGTTAAAATGATCAAATCTAGGATCATTGAAATGGTCGAAGAGTCTGAATGGGTAAGCCCCATGGTAGTCTACGAAAAGAAGGGAAAGGATGAGATCAAAATATATTTGGACCTAAGGAAGTTGAATGATTCCTGCTTGCATGACCCCTTTCCCACACCATTTATAGACGAAGTATTGGACATTGTAGGAGCCCAAGAGGCTTATTCTTTCACAGATGGATTTTCGGGCTACCATCAGATCACAATTGTGACAGAGGATATACATAATACAATTTTTTTTATAGATTGGGGATCTTATCAATACACGGTGATTCCTTTTGGCTTGAAGAATTCTCCTCCCATATTTTCTAGAGTTGTAGTTGCACCTTTCAAGGAGTATATACACAAATTTTTGGAGGTTTACTTTGATGATTGGAAAGTCTTTGGGCTATTGAAGAAGCATGTTTCAAGCTTGAGATTGATTTTGGACACCTGTAGGAAGTATCAAATATCATTGAATTTGAAGAAGTGTATTTTCTGTGTACCTTTTGATATACTATTGGGACATGTTGTTTGCAAGCAAGGACTCATGGTGGACCCTACAAAGATTACTACTATTGTAAACCTGGAACCACCTAAAACAATGAAAAAATTGTGCATGACACTTGTACATAATAGGTATTACAAAATTTTTATAAAGTGGTATTTGAAGATAACTACATTAATGGAGAAAATATGTTACCTTTCACTGGGATGCAGAATTCCAAAAGAGCCTTGACATAGTGAAGGAGAACATGGTAGCTGTGCCTATTCTAATTTTCTTAGACTGGAATAAGGAAATTCATGTACATGTTTATGCATCTTGCATATCGTTGGGTACAGTAATGACATAGCCAAGAGAAGGAGAAATTGATCACCCTATAGCTTTTGCAAGCATAAAATTGTCCAAGGCGGAGAAGAACTATTCCACGATAGCAAGAGAAGGGATGGCTATGGTATATGCATTACAGAAGTCTAAGAGTTATTTTTTGGGAGCAAACTTCAAGATTTTCACTGATCACTCCACACTAAATTATTTGGTGAATAAGCCTATTTTAGGAGGAAAGATCTATCGATGGTTTTTATTGTTCCAGGAGTATGATTTTGAAGTTGTAATCAATCCAAGAAGATTGAATGTTAGGCATGATCATCTGAAAAAGATAGAAACATGTGAATAACCCATGAGCATTGAGGATAACCTACCAGATCTGCATTTATTCACAATTAGGGTCTTTGTGGAGATTATTCAGTTTTTGGCTACAGGAATGGCGCTCACGGAGTTCACTACGCAACAAAAGAAGGAGTTGGTATTCAAAGCAACCAATTTCTCATTAATTGCAGGACATTTGTAGAAAATGGGAGCAGATGAAATACCACACAGATATGTCCATGAACATGAAAGGCAGAGCATTTTATAAGAAACTCATGGAGGAATTTTCAGAGGATATTATTAAGAAAATGCCACTGTGCAAAATATTTTGGACCTGATTTATGGTAGTCTAGAGTGCATAAGGATGCAAAATATTATTTTCAAGCATGTGGTACATGTCAAAGAACATGAAGTTCATCTAGGAGATATGAAATGTCGTGGAATCCACATGTAACACTACAAGCATTTGTGAAGTGTGATATTGATTTTTTTGGACCTATCAATCCACCATGAAAGAAGACTGGTGCAAGGTATATAATCACTGCAACAAATTATTTGATGAGGTGGGATGAGGCATAGCCAATGAAGGTTTGCAGCATAGATAGCACTGCGAAGTTCATATTTGAGTATATTTTGTTTATATTTGGGTGTTCAAAGATCTTGATGAGGGATAGGGGTTCACATTTCTTTCATAGGACTATTGAGGTGTTGATTGAAGAATTCAAGTACATCATCAGAAGAGTACACCCTATCATCCTTAGGAAAATGGGATAGTTCAAGCTTTCAATAAGCATATGGAGAATGCACTCACAAAAGTGTGAAACATGAATCAAAATTACTAGGATATGAGAATTCCAGTGGTATTATGGGCATACATGACAACATGCAAGAAACTGATAGGACAAGCACCTTTTAGGTTGGTATATGGGCAAGAAGAAGTCATGCCTATGGAGTACATAGTTCCAAGATTGAGAATTGTAGCCTTCACAGACATGGAATACCACGATACAATGGAAGAAAGGATGGAGAAATTTATTTCTTTGGAAGAAGAAAATTTTATTTCAGGTTTTCATCAGCAAGTGCAAAAATCAAGGGAGAAATCTTGGCATGACAGGCATATCAAGCAGAACACATTCAAGGAAGGAGATTTTGTATTATTTTATGATATAAAATTATCAAAGTTCCCAGGAAAGTTTAAAACACATTGGTTGGGAACATATATCATCAAGCATGTCTATGATGGAGGTGCGGTTCAACTTGCGAAGTTGGATGGCTAGTTTATTCCAGGATGAGTGAATGGTGGAAGATTCAAGATATACAGGGATGACTCTGTCCCTGAAACTTCTCACTAAAATGAATGAAGGAAAAATTATTAGTTCCACCTATAGTTCAAAGTGGGAACTAGAATATAAACTATTGTATAGATAGGGACTTCACCAAAGGAATATTACTGCATGATAGAATGGAGTATTGCGAAATCTGAAAGAACTGTGCCAAAAGGAAAATCACTGCGCGATATTCAAGAGTATGTCGAAGTCCAAAAGAGTAGTGATGAAGGAAGGGTTAGTGTGACATAGAAGGGGATAAGTCGAAGTTTGCTCGAAATATGACCGTTGGAAAGAAAAAATTTTCGTTGAAAGGAGCAGGGGAAACACATTTATTAGGCACAAATGGTTGAATATAGCGCTATATCTGCATTAAATGAAACAAATATTAAGATAATCATGAGGTCCAAAATTAAAATTCGCTATAAAAGTAAGGTCCTGCTCCATGTTTCGATACTTTTCTTCCTGAGAATTCAAAGTATGCATTTGTGACCAAGTGGGAAGTGAATATCTAGTTGTATGTATGAGAGGAGCTTTGAAGAAATTTCCAAACATTTTGTGAAGAAAGGGTTAACAAATATTATGGAAGCACAGGGAGGTAAAGATGCACAATCATGTGTACCGATATCTCCAAGGCGCCAAAGGTCACCACGAAGGAATGCAACCATAGAAGAAGCACAAGGTAGATCAATCCAAGTGCGCAAAGCTAATGGTCCTCACTGAATGGGACATTGATAATATTAGAGATAAGGTACGACACATCACAGAAGAAAAATGTAACAGAATCAAGGATCACTGCAAAAAAATATTGACAGAAGTGCAGGAAGGAATGTGGGAACTCAAGGTGTTGGTGCAAACATCTAGACAACAGGTGCAGCCAACGAGTCAACAAAAAATAAACAAGTGAACCCGTGCAGAGACCTAATTTGGTTTGATAATTTTTTAGGTACTTGGAGGAGAACTATAGTTTGAAGCTACAAAATACATAGAGCATACCAAAGGATGGGACAATGTCAACATGAACATCATCGCGCTATCCACTCAAACCTTGCATGAGTTCCACCAAGGCATTGAAGAAGAATTAAAAAGGAGAGAATAATGTATTTTTCAGTCAAACATACAAGTGTAGCATGAAAGAAATATGATGAAGATGCAGATTGATTGGGTGCTCAAGGAAAGAGATAAGGTGCGTCAGCAACAAAAACAGTTGGAAGAAGCCATAAGAAAGACTTGTAGTGAAATTCCGGATGTCCAGGTCCATGTAGAGGAAGCACCAACAAAAAATGTTGTGAAGATCACCCTTGCAATCAAGAATTCAAAGGAAAACGTTGAAAAATTGAAGTTTGAATATGAGGTAAAGATTATTGAGCTAAAAATGAAGCTGCAGCCAACAATGCCAGTAGAAGTCAGAGAGAAGAGGGAATCAGATCACAAAACAACACTAAAATGCATCGTTGACTCAGTGGTGGAGTGTGGAAAGTTTTTGGATGACACTATGGAAATTTGGACCTCACTACAGGAGTATCCAAAAATTTTGAGGATTGAGGAAGAGATATAGATAAAGTAGAAGCAATTGGAAGAAATCCAGGAAACTACAAGGACCCTAAAAGTCTCACAGAGGCTCAAAAGGATAACACAAGGAAAGAATCTTCAGATTCAGATTGAATATCTTCAGAGAAAAGAGCAGCTGATAACAACATGGATGCAACCACGGTAGGAAGAAGCTGCCCACCTTTCACAGACAATGGATGGAAATCTTACGGAGCTGTGACAGAGGTAGAAAGAAGTGTTACAGAGGAAAACTATACCAATAAAAAAGGCACTACTATAGAAAGTGTGCAACGAGGAAAAGAAAAAAGAAAAAATACTTTAGTAGTATAATGCCGCCTACACAAGCATCACAAATAAGGTTTGGAGTGTACCAGATGAGTGACTCGGGATGAATCATATGTGAGTGTTGGGGGGTTGTTGGGCACAACCAAACTTGGTCCATTTTTGGTCAAAGAATCTGAATTTTGAGGAGTGGAGTGTGCGGTATGATGAAATCATATATACTATGCGATGTCTATGGGCTTCGGGGCATGTCACTAGAAAATTTGGTGGAAATTCTGATGGCCAATTCGTTGCTATTCCGACACATAGTCGTCGCAAGAGCGACATTTCCAGGGCAGACAAAACGTGGTTTTTCATGCCGTCGTAGTTCCGACGCACCTAAAAAGTGTCGCACTATCGACACTTCTTCTGTCGCTTCCGAACAAGTGTCACTCTTCCAACGTCTCACGAACCATCGTGCTTTTGACGTTTGTAAATGGTCGCACTTCTGACGAAATGTGGTCCGACGTTTTGAACATCGCTCTTCCGACGTTTGTAAACGGTCGCAATTCCGACGCAATGTGGTCCAACGTTTTGGACGTCGCTCTTCCGACATTTGTAAGATGTCGCAATTCCGACGAAATGTGGTCCAACGTTTTGAACGTCGCTCTTCCGACGTTTGTAAGCTGTCGCAATTTCGACGAAATGTGGTCCGACGTTTTTATACTGTCTCTCTTCCGACATTTCTGAGTTGTTGCAATTCCGACGTCTACAAGGCGTTGGTATACCAACGGCGGGTTCAATTTAAAAAAAAAAATGAAACTTTAAAAGACGAGAAACACTGTTTTGAATATATTATATGAAGTAAAACAGTCCATGAAGTCATTACATTTTCACATCTGAAGATTGGAACCCAAATATCCATCCAGAAAAGTGGAAGTCCCACCCAAGACAATGATAGAAAAATACCCCATGTCACATACAGGGACATGATATAAAACCTAGTAACGGTCCACATGGAGATTATCGACAATCTGAGAAAGCATCCAAATTAATATGCCCAAGGCATCTATAAGAAAGTGAAATAGCAGTATGTAGAATAGTAAAACAACAGATAGAGTACCGACGTCCATTGTTCCAAATACAAATTAAAGTACCTAAAATCCTTGAACAGAGAAAAACGCTAATGATGTGAGGAGTGTGATATGTCCAAAATATAAAAAGACCATCAGACCATATCAATAAACCAGCAACATAGACCAGCATCGCTAGTTTTGAAGGCAGAGTGATAAACATTAATCATTTTTTTTTTTCACAAGAGAAAAAAAGATGTTTTGAATATATTATATGAAGTAAAACAGTCCATGAAGTCATTACATTTTCACATCTGAAGATTGGAACCCAAATATCCATCCACAAAAGTGGAAGTCCCACCCCAGACAGTGATAGAAAAATACCCCATGTCACATACAGGGACTTGATATAAAACCCAGTAACGGTCCACATGGAGATTATCGACAATCTGAGAAAGTATCCAAATATGCCCGAGGCATCTATAAGAAAGTGAAATAGCAGTATGTAGAATAGTAAAGCAACAGATAGAGTACCGACGTCCATTGTTCCAAATACAAATTAAAGTACCCAAAATCCTTGAACAGAGAAAAACGCTAATCATGTGAGGAGTGTGATATGTCCAAATATAAAAAGACCATCAGACCATATCAATAAACTAGCAACATAGACCAGCATAGCTAGTTTTGAAGGCAGAGTGATAAACATTAATCATTTTTTTTTCACAAGAGAAAAAACGTTGTTTTGAATATATTATATGAAGTAAAAAAATCCATGAAGTTATTACATTTTCACATCTGAAGATTGGAACCCAAATATCCATCCAGAAAAGTGGAAGTCCCACCCCAGACAATGATAGAAAAATACCCCATGTCACATACAGGGACTTGATATAAAACCCATTAATGGTCCACATGGAGATTATCGACAAATATGAGAAAGCATCCAAATATGCCTGAGGCATCTATAAGAAAGTGAAATAGCAATATGTAGAATAGTAAAACAACAGATAGAGTACCAACGTCCATTTTTCCAAATACGAATTAAAGTACCCAAAATCCTTGAACAGAGAAAAACGCTAATCATGTGAGGAGTGTGATATGTCCAAAATATAAAAAGACCCTCAGACTATATCAATAAACCAGCAACATAGACCAGCATCGCTAGTTTTGAAGGCAGAGTGATAAACATTAATCATTTTTTTTTCACAAGAGAAAAAACAATGTTTTGAATATATTATATGAAGTAAAACAGTCCATGAATTTATTACATTTTCACATCTGAAGATTGGAACCCAAATATCCATCCAGAAAAGTGGAATTCCCACCCCATATAGTGATAGAAAAATACCCCATGTCACATACAGGGACTTGATATAAAACCCAGTAATGGTCCACATGGAGATTATCGACAATCTGAGAAAGCATCCAAATATGCTCGAGGCATCTATAAGAAAGTGAAATAGCAGTATGTAGAATAGCAAAGCAACACATAGAGTACCAACGTCCATTGTTCCAAATACAAATTAAAGTACCCAAGATCCTGTAACAAAGAAAAACGCTAATCATGTGAGGAGTGTGATATGTCCGAAATATAAAAAGACCATTAGACCATATCAATAAACCAGCAACATAGACCAACATCGCAAGTTTTGAAGGTAGAGTGATAAACATTAATCATTTTTTTTTTCACAAGAGAAAAAACGCTATTTTTAATATATTATATGAAGTAAAACAGTCCATGAAGTCATTACATTTTCACATCTGAAGATTGGAACCCAAATATCCATCCAGAAAAGTGGAAGTCCCACCGTAGACAATGATAGAAAAATACCCCATGTCACATACAGGGACATGATATAAAACCTAGTAACGGTCCACATGGAGATTATCGACAATCTGAGAAAGCATCCAAATATGCCCAAGGCATCTATAAGAAAGTGAAATAGCAGCATGTAGAATAGTAAAGCAACAGATAGAGTACGTACCGACGTCCATTGTTCCAAATACAAATTAAAGTACCCAAAATCCTTGAACAGAGAAAAACGCTAATCATGTGAGGAGTGTGATATGTCCAAAATATAAAAATACCATCAGACCATATCAATAAACCAACAACATAGACCAACATCACTAGTTTTGAAGGCATAGTGATAAACATTAATCATTTTTTTTTACAAGAGAAAAAATGATGTTTTGAATATATTATATGAAGTAAAATAGCCCATGAAGTCATTACATTTTCACATCTGAAGATTGGAACCCAAATATCCACCCAGAAAAGTGGAAGTCCCACCCCAGACAATGATAGAAAAATACCCCATGTCACATACAGGGACATGATATAAAATCCAGTAACGGTCCACATGGAGATTATCGATAATCTGAGAAAGCATTCAAATATGCCCGAGGCATCTATAAGAAAGTGAAATAGTAGTATGTAGAACAGTAAAGCAACAGATAGAGTACCGACGTCCATTGTGCTAAATACAAATTAAAGTACCCAAAATCCTTGAACAGATCAAGAAAAACGCTAATCATGTGAGAATTCTAAGTAAAGTTAATCTATTAACATTGTGAATAAAATTACACCGAAGTCAAAAACATTGCCTGGCCAGACTCATGGCAAATTTGTCATCAAAAAATCAAAAAATTAAGAAGACTGCCCTCATACGGGGAAACCAGTATTGAACGTTTAATTTACATAATTCAAAAATATTACAAAGGTCCAGCACAGTAAAATAATTTAAAAGCAACCCAATTAAGTGGGCCTGCTAAGCAAGAAAAACAAATTAACGAAACTACTCCTCCGGTGGTTCCTCCACGATTCGGAACCATCCTTCGGAAGGTCCAGGATCGCTAGGTGCTACCTCCACATGCATGCCACGGCTCCCCTCCTGAAGGCCCGAATGCTGGCCGGCCTTTTCCGAGCTCAAACCCGGCATTCTTCCTCCGTTTAGGCCTCCTCACGGAAGACCACAGTGACTAAAGACGTGATTCGCAGGCGGTTGAGAGAGAAATTAAAGGAAAATTGCGCAGTGCGCATCGTGGGAGAAGGTGAACTAGCGGTGGGGAAGCGAGGAGCAGGGGAATACATATCGTGGCTAGATCCTACAATCCGACCCCGCCCATTCCTAGTATTTGGATATCGACCTGCGTAATAATCAATGGACTTGCCGGAAGTCGACTCTGTTGAGGGGCTGGAGGGAGTGCGCAGGGGTTGACCTCTAGTGCTCCCCCTGTGGCAACGCATCCTATGACGCACGTGAGGCATGGGTGCAATCTCAGGCGCAGTGGGCACAAGAGGAGATGGAGAAGAAAAATTCCAATTAACAGAGGAAGACAAACAGAGACAGAACCGAGAGAAATGCAGATATGCTGCAAGGTCTAGGCAGCAGTTCAGCTGGCCACTTCTCCTTATCATCACAGTTAGTAGGAAGTGTAATCCAGCAACCGGATCGTCTGAAAAACCATAGCTAAACGCCATTTTGTCGACCCGACTGTAATGCAATCAAAGGATGCCCGTCATAATTAATCTCTGATCATTAATAATGAGAGCCGAAGGCCAGATCATATTGGAGCGTGCAGAATTGCTAAGAGGAGTGGAGGTCCAATCTTGAACAGTGTTAAAAATTAATTAATGCGGATTTGATGTGAAAACTTAATTGAACAGCATTAAATGTTAATGCGATTGATATGAAATCGCCATATCCATGTCCCATCACCTTAAACACCATCGAATGCACCCGCAGCCGGGAGTAGGGCAAGTTTTTATTGAGGACACGTGGCATAAATTGATTGGAGCGGATCTTTGTTTGGGCCACTCGCGCAGTGGAAATCTGGACCCGAAAAATATTAGGGCGAATTTGATAATAAATTCGCATCACAACTCTCCCTCCGTACGCCAGCCCAACTTCAGACCCGAAAAATATTAGGTCGAAATTCTTTTGGTTTTCACATCACAAAATTGGCCGACGTCAGTAGGATATTTTGGAACGCAAATTTGGTTTGAATTATGGTTTATCGCCATTTCAAGTCTGGCGGGCTCGACTTAAGAACAATTTTGTTTGATCCCATATTATAAAAATTGTGTTGGTTTTCTTTGATAATACACATATTTATAATAAATCATGGTAATACCACACTAAACATGTGGAAAAGTTATATAAATAATTATTGAGAACAATCATTTTTATGTAAAAATATCCAAATGTGCTTTTGGGAAATAAGAATTCGAGTATTTGGTTCATATTGTTTTAAAGGAAGGAACGAAGTTGGAGCCTAAAAAGATGCAAGCTATTAAAAAATGACCTATTCCTAAGAAAATCAAGGTTCTTAGAAGATTTTTTAGACTTACATGATATTATTGATCATTTGTTAAGAATTATGCATGCATTTCAAGTCCACTCACATATCTCTTGAAGAAAATATCATTTATATGGAATGATGAGGCTACTTTGGCATTTTCTCTTTCAATGGATGCCATGTCTTCTACACCAACATCGGTTGCACCTACTTTTGGTAAAACATTCATAGTAGAGTGTGAGGCACTAGGACAAGGAATTTACGTAACATTAACACAATAAGGGATATCATTAGCTTTTAAAAGCAAGGAATTCAAAGAAAATATTTGGTGAAATTCAAGGAATTCACTTTTGTTAATAGGTTTATGTCACATGATGATGCAGGGGCATTAGGCACTAGCCAACAATGTAGGAGGTTTTTTCCACATGTTGTGGCTAGGAGGGTTCGAAAACATTTGAGTTGTAATAGCTAGGTGTCAATACCTCAGCTGACTGTATTACTTAGACTAGTTAGAGTTGTAGGAGTCGAACAGTTTCAGTTAGTTGAATTATTATAATTAGACCTTTTGATTTCTAAAACGGTCCTCTCAGAGGAACCGAAGAGCCATATGTTATGTATATAAATTGTAATTCCTCGGATGAATAAAAGTAGAGAGGGAAGAGGAGAGTAGAGAGGGAATTTCTGCAATAAACCTCTGTGTGTGAACAATTGTTTCCAGTTAAATGATTTCCAAGCATAGTTGCCATTGAATTATCTCGAACTGCTAATTGTGAAGAATTGTTTAATTGTGAGGCGATTGGGTACTGATAATTCCATTCTTCTGTCTTTGAATTCCCGTAAATTGTTGGATAACCCTGTGAACTCACCCCACCCGAAGGCGAGGTCTGTGTAGAGAACCGGGGTCATGAAAACTGTTCAAATATAAAAATCCCGCTTAATAAAGAGACAAAATTGTTGTGCTTTCGGAACCTGACCCGAGGATTGGACATGAGTTAAAAAACAAAAGGATAGCGGAACCAGACTTGCACCCGTGGTCAAGCCCTCTACCAAAACCACGAGCGGAATCACAAAAGCGGGTTGCCCATATCGCACCGCTTTTGCGGAGTAGGCGGTATTTCCTATTCGCGAGCGATTCCATAGGGAATGCGACATGTGGCGAAGTGACCCCTGGAAAACCACCGTTTAACCCGCACCATCGCACGTTAAAGCCCGACGTTGGAAGCCGAGCGAAATTGCCAAGAGTCGTTGATTTGGAGAAGGGCCATCGGACGGTGGTCGCACGTTGAACTTGCCCGAAGGTTAACTAAGGTGTGCGGAGGATAGCCAGGTACGATACGAGTGTTTGATTAGTTATTGATATATATAGGTGGGGCCGGAGTATAATGAAATTGTTTAATTAAACGATTGGCGGATAATTAGCATAAGTCTGGAGCGTGATTGTTGTAAGGCTGGGTGGTGAAATATAGAGCCCAAAGTTCATTACAAGTTATTTATTTAAAAAGAAACGTGGAGTATAAATACAAAGTGTTGAAAGTTAAACATTGGTTATAAGGATTGGAGATAATATAAAGTTGGGAATATAAATTAAAGTCCAACCATTGTGGATAGTATTTATTTATCAAATTCTACGAATTTGATAAATAAACTCGAAGAAAGAAGAAGTCAATTAAGACTCAGGCTGGAGGAAAAGAACGGGGTAAACCAAGGGAAAATGCTGACAGAGCGATTGTAGACACACTAGCTCTCCTTGGGGGTCCAATTTCAGTTTTGTTGCATCACACGATGATCTCTCTTCTCTGGCATTTACTTGTATTGAAGATCACTATTCTAGGAATAAGGAGTTATTTTCTCCAAAAATAACCCCAGCCAAACATTGACAATGCATCAAGGATATCTTTCTATGCTTCATAAGCACATTTGTTCTACTTCTAAATCATGTCTTGGAAGTGGTTGTTTTGCTGGAAATTATTCACTAGTTGGTTTCATACCAAAGTCTTTTTCACATTTTTAACATCCAATACATGAAAATATAATGGTTTAAAACAACATAAATATTTGAAATTTTGCAAGAATTGTCTGGCACACTTTGAATATGAATTTTGAAGTCAAGTGCATGATGCTGTATAGGATCAAGTGTCATTTTGAATACCAAATGTTTCACAAGAAACTTCTCAACATGCTACCCTGCAGTAAGGATTAAATGACAATATTGCATGAACTATTTCCATAATAAAAGTGCACCTCGGCCATAAGACTAAACAACTACAAATGTTGTAGATCTAACAAGACCACACAATCAAATGTATTCCACAAGGCCAATACTGTATGAAAAATGAAAAGGATTTTGTAACCAAAAATACCTTAGGCAACTAATTCAATTATATACACCAAACCATCAGCAAGAAGAAAAACCAGCCTACTCAAAAGGTAAGTGTTTACCTCCTTTGAGAAAATTTTGAGTTCCGAAATAAGGGCCTTTATTGTCTTGTCAATGCCCCTAGTAATTTGAACGAGGTTTGCACATGCTGCAACAACCTAAACAAAAAGGTTTCATTTCAAATTATTTTCCACAAATTTAAGATACAACCATTGTCAGTTTTGTATTTCCTAACAAGATCATAAATTTTGACAAAAGAACCAAATTTTTTTAATACCTGATAGCAATTTTTTCACTCAAAAACTATCTTAGACTCAATTAGCCCAACCCAAAACTAAAAAACCAAACACCATAAGACCCTACAAAAATGAATAGATGATCTTAATCCAGTACTATCGACAAAAAGTTACCTTTACACCCTCACTTATTAAACCCTGTGATGTTGAATTTTAACTTCAACTGCTGCAGCAGAAGGACAGATGCAGCATCAACATTTTTTTTTGGAGGTTTTTTGCATGCCATCCAGAAATTTAATTCAGCATTTAAAATTCTTGCAAGTTTTTTTTGTAGATGGCCGCAACCATATTTCTATACAGGATTGTATTTAAACACAACAACCAACATTAACGCAATTCACCAACCAGAAATTAAACAAACATAAATTTACCCGACAGTTTTGTAAATTCAAAAGGAGGACACATGGAGCATTAATATTGGATCGCATGAAATTGAAGGGAATCTAAAAACCTGAAAACCGGACCCGAATTTTTTATAGGGCACATTGGATTGAGAATTTGAGTTAAAATTAGGTAGACGTCAGCATCCCATTTTGGAACGCGAATTTGGTTTGAAATTCAATCTATTCAGACTTTTGAAGTCCGACGGAAAGGGTTCTTTAATGTTTTGATAGTTTAATATATACATATGTTTTAAACATATGTTATATATATATCATATGAAAAATGAAAGGTGGGCCATAGAATTTAGTTTTAATTTTATTTTTTTAAAAAGATGGTTTATTATAATATGTTTTATATGTTACGTCATATAAAAATAAAAAGGACGAAAAAACTTAGTAGTTTTTTTATAGATAGTACGTAAATTTTTTATTACACAACAGTGTGTAAAAAGTGAAAGACTGAGTGTAACTTTTTAAGTGTGTATGCATAGCAGTGCGAAAGGGAAAAACACAGTAGAGTGTTTTAGAGACAGAGTATGCTTGTTTTGAACAGACAGTGACTTGGTTTTATGCACTGCGTTTTGTAGCAGTCATAATTTTGTAATCCCTCTCAGTGATGAAGAAGTGTAATAGTTTTTTTTTAAGTTATTGAAGGGAATAGAAGTTTGTTTTCAAAGTATTGAAACTCTGTCTTCTGTCAAAGAACTTTTTATTTTCTCTGTGTTAGAGGAAGGGAGATTTATTCTCCATTCATTGTTCTGGAATTTTTCAATATTCCAACATGTGCAAGAACAACAGATGTTGTGGTTCCATCCCCAGCTAAATAATTTTTCTTTGCCGTAGTTGCCTTACCAACTTGGCCCCAATATTTTCAACTGGGTCCTCTAATTCAACCAATAAAAAGGCCAAAACCATAGCATTGAGATACATTTCATTACACTGCCAATAACAATAAAATTTGACTCAGCCATAACCCTTTCCTTTTATTGTTGTGAAAAGCTTTATGCATTACTCTAATGTGGCTAGTCCATAGGCCAAGTAGACCACCGGGTAACAAATATGTTTCCTTTCACCTTTGAGTTTTCAAATTATGCCTACCAAATCTAAGACATTTAAGAGGGGGAACTAATACAACGTTAAAAAGAAAACCAGAGCACACATCTACAAATTACCTCCTTAGCTACTGTCACATCATCATTAACTATTTTCAGAGAACCATGCTTGCTCTCCAAGACAACATTTTTCCCTTCGCCCCAAGGGTGACTCCAACAAGATCAACAAGTTTGTTCACACCACCTGCAAGACAAATTGACAATGCTTTCAGTAAGTGTGCAATTGAATGCCAGACCATATGCCAAAACAACCCTCCATGAAAAATTAAAATAATACATTAAAATCGAATATAATTGGACAAGGAAAGATCCACCGCAGTGAAGTTTCACGTGCAGGTGACCTTCCTTTAAACATAATTTTTTCTTTGACCTGCAATTTTTTTGTCACTGAGCCATCCTTGTTGAAGTACAACTCCTTTTCCATATATCTTGTATTAACTACCTTCTCTCTGTCGCATAATATCAGAGTCCCTCTTCTGCTTGAGCGATTAAAGGAAATGGGTGAAAAAACTAAAAGAGAAGACAATTGTCTGCCATAATTATCAAACATTGCACCCAACTTCTTCCCCTTTCCATTGTTACCCAATGAGGTAGATGTGGAAATTGTTGTCATACCACCCAAAGCAGAGGCCATCTTCTCTTATGCTGAATATAGAATTACAATATCTTCATATTAGTATGAACCTTAAAAAACATGACTCCCATTGCTAAAAACCACTTTTAAGTTGTAACAGGCAAACTAAACAACTATCGCAACTTTTGGCAACTTCCGGAGCATTAAGAGAGAAACAACCAAAGAGAAATACAACCACAATCCTCATTTTAATGAGACCGGACTATATATTTGCATTAAGATAATAGAAAGAAATCACGACTATATTAAGGCCACCACAAAACAATCTTTAACCAATGTCTCTCGCAGCCTTCAGGTTGCCATGCTAGAGGTTGCATATTTTTAATTTAAATTCTTGACCTCTCGTGCCCATCTATGAATGCATCCAATGGGATATCTACATCAAATGCTCCGTTATATCCCTAAAAACAAATTCCCTACTACAAGAGCACTAGTATTGATGGATCACCCCACACCATCCCACCCACTAGAAATGGTGAAAAAGGAAACCCGAGAAACCTTCTAAAATATCTCAAGATGACTATATGGGTGGTTCTTATGAATCAAACAACCATTCAGAACATGCTCATCAATCCAAACCATGAGTATTATGTGACAATATTCAAGCAGGCACTGAATCGGATTTCTGAAGCTATGTTAGAGAAACCCTAAAATCTCACTGAAAATAGGTGAAATGTGGCACCACTCAGAGATTGACATGTGCCAATTGGTACAAGTGGTAGACAATTGGCATGCTCAAACAACAAGGTGATGCAGGAATGACATGAGGGATAAAATATCATAAAAGCCCCAAATCTAGAGAACTAAAGCTCATCACCAACCTGAGATTGACAACTTTACATGATGTAACCTATGAAATCGTAAATGGAGAAATCATAGTAACAATAAAGTAACCTATCTAACAATAAAGTCGGATTCATCCTGGGAGTGGTAATGGGAGAAATCATAGAGAACAACAGGAAACATGCAGAGTTGCTTACAATCAAATAGATGAAAGAACACATACAAAAAACCTAGATAATAATCATGAACAAGCTTAATATTGAATTATGAACTGTAAAGGAACTTAAAAAATGTGACATTACGAACCTAGTCAAGCACACAAGAAAAATATCCTGGACATGACCCTGGTTGACAAGTTGTATTGCTCATGATGCAAGAGGATTTGTACCTGCACTGCCAAGTCAATCAAAATCCATCATTATCTATACAATAAATACAAGTAATTGATGTAGTATTTTTTACTCTAAGATGCATTCCTATGATAATGTTATAACATATGTTGAAAATGTCAAAACATACCCGAATAAGCTACTCTTCGTTTCAAGAACAATTTATTGGAGTTGCATGAACTTGGAACAAGCCTCCCACGATCTAAAAGAGTAGCAACTAAGTCAACAGTGACTTTTTTGTTGCTACGCTGGATCGAGGGAGGTTTGATCCAAGATTAAATCACTCCAATAAATTATTCTCTACTAAACAGGGCCAACCACGTGAAGGTGGAAGCTCTTATGGCCCCTCCCCCCTCACATCACTCTCAATTCCCCAATACCCAATCTATATTTCATTTTTTACTTTCATGAGCATAAAAAAAAAAATTCAATAACTAATAAAAAACAATTCAACAAAAAGTACGCAAGGAAACATTGCAATTAATGCTTGACATAAAAATAGTATGATAAATGAGTTTTTTATATAACGCAAAAAACGTTCCAAGTATGGTAACGTTTGTCTTATAATAATACAATGTTTTACATTGTCAAATTTTCTTTTTCTTCTTCCTATTTTTAAAGCTCCTAATTACATCATCAATATCATCGTGCTCTGCTCCTGTTTCGTGCCTTTCGACCCGCACTGCTGACCTAGTTGCATATTCACGATGTCTAGGCTCATCCAGTGACGGGGCATCGCCTACAAAAATAGATAATATTAAATTTTAATTGTCAGTTTTTAAATATCATTGAACTAGTTCGGTAATATTAATAAAAAAAATTGTAATGAGATTATTTACCTGGTGCACCAGTTGTCGCCGCTGACCTAGTTGCGTTGTCACGATGTCTGGTCTCATCCAGTGACGGGGCATCGCCTACAAAAACAGATAATATTAAATTTTAATTGTCAGTTTTTAAATATCATTGAACTAGTTCGGTAATATTAATAAATAAAATTGCAATGAGATTATTTACCTGGTGCACCAGTTGTCGCCGCTGACCTAGTTGCATAGTCACGATGTCTGGTCTCATCCAGTGACGGGGCATCGCCTACAAAAAAAGATAATATTAAATTTTAATTGTCAGTTTTTAAATATCATTGAACTAGTTCGGTAATATTAATAAAAAAAATTGCAATGAGATTATTTACCTGGTGCACCAGTTGTCGCCGCTGACCTAGTTGCATTGTCACGATGTCCGGTCTCATCCAGTGACGGGGCATCGCCTCCAAAAACAGATAATAATTAAATTTTAATTATCAGTTTTTAAATATCATTGAACTAGTTCGGTAATATTAATAAAAAAAATTGCAATGAGATTATTTACCTGGTGCACTAGTTGTCGCCGCTGACCTAGTTGCGTAGTCACGATGTCTGGTCTCATCCAGTGACGGGGCATCGCCTACAAAAACAGATAATATTAAATTTTAATTGTCAGTTTTTAAATATCATTGAACTATTTTGGTAATATTAATAAAAAAAATTGCAATGAGATTATTTACCTGGTGCACCAGTTGTCGCCGTTGGGACTATTGCCCTGTCTTCCTCTCTGGTGGTAAGATCCTCAAGGGAAACATTCTCTGTCATTTAAACAAAAAACGTTATAAGGACAACCATCAAGGTATAATTAGAAAAAATTATAAGTGGAAATTAATTACCGTCACGACCCTCACTGATAGTAGCATTGTCGGCCTGTCCCCACTACAATGATCAGGTTGCACGAGAGGATCATCTACATTTGGCTCTAAAACTGGGTTATTTGCCTCGTCGGTAGTGCTGCTCCCCTGATTTAAACAAAGTTGTTAGACATTAAATTTATGGACGAAAAAAAAAATATTGAAAGGTTAATGTTTTACCTTATCAGGCATTCTGGATCTTGGGACCTGCCCCAAGCTTCTGCAAAGTTCAACTACAGCTTGATAGCCGAAACGGAAAGCGATATTTTTATCTTCCTCTGTAGTTTCTGTTCCAAAGTCATCACCCTACATTACATATGATTGTGTATTTTTAATCATATTTGATAGGATTACAAAAACGTTGGAAGGCGATACAATTAATTATAAGATTTTTAGCTACTTAATTACAATTCTTGCAGCTAATTTCAAGTAGCCGCCCTGGCCTAGCTTGTGATGGCCCTTTTTCTCAATCCTAGCTTTGGTTTCCTTTGAGGTTTCAGGCAACCTAGCATCAAAATATTGAAGTCAGATATGACGTAGCACACTTTTATTTTAGACATAAAGAAAATTAAATCTATTGAATTAAAGTTGTAATTTACCTTGTGGGTCGAGTTGGCATTTTCCTTCTTTCTTTGCCCTTTTCTCTTTTCTGTCATGGATGAGTGCTCTCCACTCACTCTCTAAAACTACGAGAGGATGCTAATATCTACGGTTAAATTTCAGTTGCGCCCTATAGGTGTCCCTGGTATATTTCAAATATTTTCTGGCTACCCGAGCCACCGCTGTTCTGTCAAATGTGCCGACCCGAAAAAGGGCTTCTAGATAATCTAGAAGTTCTTTTTTTCAGGTTGGAATTCTGGGAATTCCACCCTGTATGTATGGTTGGCCAAAAATTACCAACACATGGCTCTCCAGAATCCTATAGACCTCATTGTTTCCTACAAAGAATAAAACAAAAAAAAAAGAAAAAAATTATTATCATTAATTTAAAAATAAAAATCATGATAAATATGTTTTAGATAAAGTACATGAAATAGTTAAAATATTAAAATTTACCTGGGAGTTGTACATGCTTTATAGGGACACCCTCATCATTCACCAACAACGTGCCATTAATGCTTCCTGTGGAGCTGGCACGTGTAGCTCCAGGAAACGCAATAATGTAGTTGGCCATATCAGCCTCATCATTGCCAACACGTTCAGCAGTTGGCTGGGTGTCTGCTTGGGAAGGGTGTGTTTCTTGGCTAGAACCTAAAGGAGTAGAAGGTGTACGAGAGGGTTTTTGGGCAATATCTTGCCCTTGTGTCCCACTACCACCAACACCGGGTTCAACAAATGCCAGAAAACGCTACATACAAAAGAAATTTTTGTTAGTTTAGTCAATGTAAAAATTAAAAATCAAACTATCATAATTCATCTGATGCAGAACAAAAAAAAATATCCTTTTAACTTCTTATTATTACCTGATATCTTTCTAGCTGCCTCATAAGATGTTGTATCCTCTCTTTTGTTTAAGGTGTTTGAGGCGCGTCTATCAAAGTATTAAATTCCGACCTTGCATCTCGTGCCTTTTTTTGCAACAAGAACACTGGAGATAGGGATGAAGAAAGCTCTTCCTCAAAGAGGGAATCATCAAGCATACCATGGCTAGGTGTCTGCATATTTGAACAAAATTAATATTATTTCAATTATGTAAATAACTAAAATACTTGAAGATAGAGCAATGCTGGCACTTTACATGTTCTTCCGCTGGCCTCTTTCCACGATCATCTCGTCTCGGGGTTGTTCCTGCACTGCTTTGATCAGTCTACCACATTGCAATAAAATTATAAATGTAAAAACTTGAAAAAAATATCTAACTTGAAAACACAAAATGAAAACTCAAATAATTTCTAATAAGACACCGGAAGACAGAGTTAGAGTTTCAAATATGCCTTGCATTGAATTCAGTCCTGGAAACATGTCATTGCACATTAAGGCACCCAAACATTCACTCCACGAATGATATATTTAATTAGGCTTCTCCTATTCTAGGAAAACACCATACCTATAATGCATTCACTTGCATGTATAAAGGGAAAGGAAAACATGTTTTCATACAACGGTGACAAAGGCATCTTGGGGAAAGGTATCTTCACTTTTTATTTATGTTGTTCACCCACACCACTCTCATGTTTTCACTAATCCTGTTTTGTCATTTTTTGATTCAAATTAAGTTAAGGCCTTAAGTATTTTTTGACCTTTCGGTGTAGTTTTTATAAGTGGCATGTATGGATTTTCCATTAATTCTGCACTTTTTCTCTTCATGCGCATGTTTCCCTGGAAATCAAATGCATGATTTAATCCCATACATTTAACAAGTTGTTGGATCAACTCCATTGGCAATATCATGTTTCCTATTCAATCAAAATTTATCTCAGTTAGGGTAGGTAGGAAGGTTTTCCCTTTGTATTAATAGGGCACTTCTAGCTTGCATTTTTATTATATCTTTCCAATTTAGTGTCGTTTCAATTAGGGCATGAATTTTTGCAACTTTCAAGGTGAGAATGAAAAAAGACAAATTTTTGTGATGGATGACTGTATATGACTCCATGGCCAGAGGAAAAGGAACTAATCTACTTCTTCAAATATCTATAGTTCTCATTCACCTCATACGGAGATGGTCCCTGATTTTGAGCCAAATGTTGCAGCAAAAAGTTCCCCCCCTCCATAATTTGATATTCAATGGAAATTTCTTAAACTGATGATGGGGCATGATTATGGAACATTGGCACATACATATGTAATGGAATTCCAAGATCATGATATATGTTTGCATATGTTTATGGAGGTGGTGTAGCAAAAAAGAGCTCAAATAGAGCTGAAATTTTTCACATAAAAAGGACTGCGGGCTTGACTAATGGTTCCATTTAAAAAATGATATCTAGATAGAGAATAAGTGTAGCATGCAAACATGCATTGAAAATCCATCTGAGTTTGCATTGTATTACTTATGATGGATTCAAATTTGGGTTTCAAAATGCCAGGTTATGGCATGATTTTGTCGAGAAACCCTTAGTTGGATTCTAATGTTGGTTTAATTTATATTTTAAGTTTGTTTTGCAATCTTTGGGTGATAGTAACTCATGAACTAGGTTACCAATGTGTAACAATCATATTTCAAGAATAAAGTTGTGATATTTTTATATTATTATTATTATCTATTAGCTACGAGTATTGACACCTAATGCCTGGAATTTTGACATCTTGATAGCATGGATAATTTCGAAAATGTTTCTAGTAATGTTAACATAATAACTATCATTACGTGTCTTCACTTTTGTCACCATAATAGACCCGTGATATGGACTTATCATACAACTTCATATGCTATGTCCCAACAAGTTCAAACTGGTTGAACCTACCTCATAGTGTGGTTATTAAGGACAAGTTGCTTGGTATGTAACTCGATAGCATAGACCGCGTTGCAGTTCTAAAAAGTATCCTCAAGTGTCAAAAAAACTTCAAAATATGTTCTACTATAAAGCCTTTTGGGATACCTGAAATAATATATGTATCATTGATGACTTTTAAAGTATGACAAGATCCAGAGGGAAAGGAAATCAATGGAAGAGTGATCCACCAATGAGAACCTAGAATTTAGCATCAGATGAGATAGAGTCTAGGAAATTGAAACCCTATAATTTTAATTAGTGATGAAGGACATCACATAGGTAATTATATTTTCATGTAGAATAATCTGTTAATTCAAATTTAAACTACATAATATGAAAGGCATACCATAAATTTTTCCACGTAAGTCCAAACAACCTATAAAAAGGGAAAACCTTCATTTTCCATGGGAAATAACTTACCTTTCCTTTTTCAAGATAATCTAAATCATAAAAAATATGAACTATGCTGCACACATTCTTGGATAATGTGAAAGTGGAAAAGGAATACCCTACACAAGTGATGCACGCATGTAAATTTGAACACTAATAGATTTTTGTAGTTGAAATGCAATGCTTGTTTTCATTTAAATGTAGGGTTTTTAAAGAAGGGAGAAATAATGGCTGCCAAATTAATAAGCATTTCTTTGGGAAAAATTTAAATCTTGTATTGGGTGATGAAGAAAATAGAGGGTATTGAATCTTGATTCTTGACATGTAGAGAGAACCCTACAGCCTAACACAATCCAATGGAATTGACCAAAAAAACCCAAATAGAGTCAACCCTACTATAGGAGGAAGAGCCTGCAGTAAGAATTTACCATTTTGCAAGAGCTGAGGGCGAATGCTGTTGTGTAAGAGCTGAGGGCGAACGCTGAGGGCGACTGCTGAGGGAAAATGCTGTTCTGCAAGAGCTGAGGGTGAATGTAGGGTGAATGTCAAGAAAGTCTAGAGCCGAGGGCGAATGTTATTCTCGCGCAAGAGCCTGGGGCGACCGTCGAGGGTGAATGCCCGAAGAGCTCAGGGCGAATGCTGAGGGCGAATGCTATTCTGCAAGAGTGGAGGGTGACTGCGCGCGTGATATAAGAAGTTAATGTAGCACACATGTACATTTGAACACTAATAGATTTTTGTAGTTGAAATGCAATGCTTGTTTTCATTTAAATGTAGGGTTTTTAAAGCAGGGAGAAATAATGGCTGCCAAATTAATAAGCGTTTTTTTGGGAAAAATTTAAATCTTGTATTGGGTGATGAAGATAATAAAGGGTATTGAATCTTGATTCTTAACATCTAGAGAGAACCCTACAGCCTAACACAATCCAATGGAATTGACCAAAAAAACCCAAATAGAGTCAACCCTACTATAGGAGGAAGGACCTGCAGTAAGAACTTACCATTTTGCAAGAGCTGAGGGCGAATGATGTTCTGCAAGAGTTGAGGGCGAACGCTGAGGGCGAATGCTGAGGGAAAATGCTGTTCTGCAAGAGATGAGGGAAAATGCTGTTCTGCAAGAGCGGAGGGTGAATGCGCACGTGATATCAGACGTTAATGTAGCTATTGCGACGGATACGAAACAATAAAATTATTTTTATGTAGCGCGCATATAAGTTTCGAATTTTTATGTAGCACACATATAAGTTTCGTATTTTTATGTAGCGCGCATATAAGTGTTGTTATACCGATGGCGGAAAAAGCGTCGCTATTGTGACGGGTGCCTCCAAACGTCACAATGGCGACACCTAGACATTGTGTCGCACTTGCGACGATT
This sequence comes from Pinus albicaulis, assembly GCA_034641835.2. NCBI lineage: Eukaryota > Viridiplantae > Streptophyta > Pinopsida > Pinales > Pinaceae > Pinus > Pinus albicaulis. The sequence goes on along the minus strand of CM076572.1, from coordinate 647,801,045 downwards.
GGAGTCGTCTCAATAGCGATGCTTTGGGCCATGGTGTCGCAATTGCGACGTCTTCCTCCAAACGTCGCAATTGCGACACTTTTCTAAGTGTCGGTATTGCGACACTTTTCTAAGTGTCGGTATTGCGACACTTTTCTATAAACGTCGGTATAGCGACGGTTCTGGGCGGGATGGAAAAAATTTGGGGAAATTTCCGACATTTGGTCAAAAGCGTCGGAACCAAGTGTCGTAATTTCCGCCAAATGTAGTAGTGTGTCTAAGCTCCTAATTTTGTAACAGGTATCATGTTTTAGTCTATTTTTTTATCCACCATAGTATGTGGACCATGGTTTTGTATGATGTAAATTCTATATAAAGAAATGTGAAATTGAGTTGAAGTCAGCATCCATGAATAGTTGATGAAAAAAAGAACTTGGGTTATATGTTTTTAGTCTATTTTGGGTCTTAAGGGAAGGCTCCACAACTGTGTGTGCGGAGGCCTTGAAGAGTATGTAGCTATGTGCGCGTACCACTTGGAACTGTGTGCGCAGGTTGGAGAAGTGAATGTACTGAAGAGACTTATAATAATAAATAAGAAGCATTTTTGGAGCATATTCTATGTCTTTATGTGTTATTTTTACCTTTTATCTGTGTATGTGAAGTATTGATTGCACTTGAATGATATAGTAGCACAATTTATCTTATGATGTAACATGTTTTTGTTTATCTGAATGATGTGAAGTAATTTATTAAGCTTAACCGCACAATATTTTTTTGTATGTTATAATATTGATTAAGTATAGAAAAGTGAAGTAAATCCACCTCGTGCATTCCCTCAAAGCTGCAAAACCTGGTTTTGTAACCATCCATATCCACCTCGGGTGATATTGAAATCTACTTGCAGGTTGTTGCCGAAAGGGATTGTGTCTAAGAGTTTTGTTGGTGTGAAGTACAAGCTTAACCTGGGTCAAGCCCAACTGAGCCAATAAGTGGTTACTTGGGTAGATGTGGGAAGAGGGTGTTACAATAACATATTGCATTCTAATGAAACTATATGATGGATCAAGGAGCATCATACTAAAAGTAATCATCTACAAGCTTATGGAAAGTAAAACATGCTTTGTATTATTGATCAATAAAAGAGGGAAGCATACAACCCATGCCTTGATGTTGGAATCCTCCTTCGGGACAGTTTTCCAAGTCCAAGCCAAGAATTCTTAAGCTCTCCTCTCTCCTTCACAAAATGGCAGCATCTAAGAGAAATTGAGCAGAAGAATGGAAACTGACATTGACCAACCATTTGGGGAAGGCATGGAATTAATTTATAGGGAAGCTGAAGAGGTTTTGGATTGAAAAAAGAGGGAGGAATCTCCATATCTTAAGGGGAAGGTCCTTAAAGGTAGGATGAAGGGCTCAAAATAGGATAAATTTGCCTAATACTCAACTAAATGATACCAGACTTTTGTTCTCGAGGCTTCTAGTAGACAAAGCTTCTGCTCCATTTTTGGATAACTTGCCTAAAGAGGACTAGCATGTATTTTGACTTTAATTCCCGCAATGTGAGCGCTATACACATATTATGGACAGGGATACAAGCAAAAGGATATGGAGGAGAGAAACGCGTTGGGATTTCAAATTAGGGTTTTAACAAGCCTTCTCCAAAATTGATTTAATACATTGATTCTCCATATCTTCATGGATGTTTTTTGCATGTTATCTATGGTGAATATATTTTCCCAGCTTTTGTCACTTTGAGATATTTGTGGCATGAGTGACAGAAACTATGACACTTCTGGTACAGAGTGGGGAATGCAACAAAATCCTGTGTAACAGGAAGTCCCTAACTTGGTTGGTATTTTCATATGTTAATATGAGACATTTTACTTATTTTGATCCATGAGCATTTATAGTGATTATGTTGGCAATATTATGGCTAAGTTTCCATGGTTTCTATGTTGGTTATTTTATGGTTACATGCTGGTTATATGATGTGTATTATCTATGGCTCTTGTCATGAATTATTTAGTTATGGATTGTTTGATGAATATATGGACTAATAAGTGTTATTTAAGCTATATGGAGAGGGAATAGTGCCTTCTTGGTGTTCCTCAGATGAATCTCAAATTATCATGATAAAATATGCATTCATGGTTTGTAGCTTACATGTTTTCCATGTGTTTGAAAAAAATTATGTTATGGACCAGGCATGTTTTGGGTTAGTTCTTGTTCAAATTTTGTATGAAATTTTTTTTCGTTATTTAATTTATCATTATGAGAAGTTATAGGAATTTTTGGGTGGTAGTCTGGAGGTAAGCCTAGAAAAATGGCCCAGATCGGAGGAACACACCCTAAAAACTAGATATTTCAAGCTATAACCACATGGAGGTAGTGTTGTGCATGCGATTGGAGGCCTATAATCATGCCTAGGCCTTGTCATGCATGCATTTGTGGGCCTAGGGTAGTGAAAAAGAGCCCCAACTCTAGGTTTGGTCACCTGGGGTGGTCCTTTGGCCCCTGAGTGTCCTGTAGCCCCAAGGAATGATGTGATTTTTCAGTTTGTCGGCCCCACTTCCATAACTAGAGCTTGGAGGTCAAGTCATGTCATAGTAACTCTTCGTCTCATGTTTAACCTGGAAGGCCAGTGAAATTGGGTAAATGTGGAAAAGGGCAGTATCAAAGCGGTTTTCATTCTCTTTGGGTGATATCTGATACAAAAGAGTGGTATTAGAGCTTCTAGGTTCAAATACATGGACTGGATGGGCGAGATGTGATTTTATGCATGCATGTTAGTTTTTGATGTGTTTGTTATGCATGCATTGTGATGGTCAATGTTGTTTTCTTGTGTCATCGTGATGTTGGTGTTGAGATGATTAATATGTTTATTTCATTATATATACATATGTCATGCTAATATGGATTGACTATGAAAAAGAGATAACTTACCTTGAATGTCACTAAGGTATGTTTGATTATGTTTATACTTGGTTATATGACATGGTATGTTTGCAGGAAGTAGAATATCAGAGATGAAAAGAAAAATGGCGGATCATAGTTCACGTGACTCTCCTTATAGATTTGATAAGCAACACAATGATAAGTACTCTCCTAACATAGAAGACACCTTGAGAAGTTTAAATGAAGAAATAAGAAATCACAAAGCATATAATGTCTGGATTATTTAGTCACAGGAAAGGCTTGCGAGGGCACATGAAAAGAAAGAAGAGGTCAATCCAGTGATTCTTTACAGCTTACCATATTTACAGAGGAAGGGAAAACAAAATATAAGCTATGAAAAAGAGGAAAATTTACTATTGGGGCATATGGTAGTAGGTCTCATGGAGGACACAGTTTGGACAAGGATGACATAGTCAAAGGTGGTAGATGGATGGATACACCTGACAAGAGAGGTATTAGTTATGGGTTCTATTCTAGTTCTGGATCAGAGAGATATCATGGTCATCATAATTCTCATATGAGTTCAAGAAAGACAAGCCTCCTACCTTTGATGGAGAGTTGAATAAACCATACGATGCAGAAGAATTGCTTCTTGATATGAAGAATTTATTCGAGTTGCAAGATTACATAGAGATCATGAAAGATAGGTTATTTATCAAACATATGGTGGGAATATGTGAAGCATGTTAGAGGCATCAATATAGATGAGTTGAGTTGGCATGAGTTCAAAATACTCTTAAGGAAGAAGTATTTTTCAGAGAGATACTATGACAATAAGGCTAAGGAGTTCTATGAATTGAAGATGGGGTTTATGATAGATGAAGAGTTTAAAACTAATTTTTTGGAGTTTTTGAGGCATTTACCATATATTAAGGATGATAAAACGAAGGTTCAAAGATTTCTTAGTGGAATTCCATTAGCATTTAAGGATCAAAATGAGAATGACGAGCCTCATAAATTGGGAAGTTGAAGCATTGTTATGAATAGTCTAAGCATAAGTGGGAACCTAAGTAGGGTTGGAAAGGTAATGACAAGAATAAGGGAAAATGGGATATTAAGAAAGGAATACCTCAAGATTCAGGTATCAAGGATAATGCAACACCATAGAATAAATTCAATACAATTGACATATGACAGATATTTCATTCTGAGGAGAAGAACAAGGGTGATGATAGGAAGCCTTTGTAGTGTTGGAATTGTAGTGGAGAGCATCACATGGGAGATTATCTACAACATCAGGGTGGAAGACCTCATATTTACAGTTCTTAGGAGGCATAGAAAGTTGGGGATGTTGGACAAAGTATTCCTTGGATTTATGCATCATTGGATCATAGGTAGGTTGATCATCAAAAATTTAATATCGAGATGGAATGTAATATTTGTGATAAATTTGTTTCTATTTTGATTGACCCTAGGTCTAAATAAATTTATATCTGTCTTGAACTGGTGGATAAGTGTTGCTTGAATAAAGAAGCGCATGCAGAGTATTGGTTGGTAGAGTTGGATACATGTGGAAATAAAATAGTTCATCATTAGGTAACACCTTGTGCATTTTTGTTGAAGGATATTTATACATAAACACATCTAAATGTGCTTCCTTTGAGATCTTATAATATGATTTTGGGTATGGATTGGTTGTACATTCATAGGACTAAAGAGAATTTATATGAGAAGGCTATTAAGTTCTTAGATGATGATGTAGAGAAGAGAATATTGCAAGGTAAGAATAAGCCTACATCAGTGAGAATGGTTACAACTATGCAGGAAAACTGTAGTAGTAGGAACGTGTGTGTATTGTTTGCAGTTCATATTTCAAGTGAAAAAGGAAAGGATGTTGAGGATGCCAAAGAATTGAAGAGGTATCCAGTTTTGTACCAATTTCAGGATGTATTTCTAGTATAGATTTCAGAGTTATTGCCTCATAGGAAAGTGGAATTTTCTATCGATTTGATGTTGGGACCAACACTAGCATCAAAGGCACCGTATAGGATGAGGACTCTAGAGTTGGTGGATTTGAAGTTGTAGCTTAAGGAAATTATTGATAAGGGATACATTAGGCCAAGTTTTTCGCCTTGGGGTGAACTAATATTGTTTGTGAAGAAGAAGGATGGTAATCTTAGGCTGTGTATTTATTATAAGTATTTAAATAAGGTGACGATGAAGAGCATGTATCATTTTCCGTAGATTGATGACTTGTTTAATCAGTTAAAGGGAGCATCAATGTTCTCGAATATTGAATTGAGATTAGGATATCATCAGGTCTACATCACAGAATAGGAAATATGTAAAACCACATGATGTAGCAAGTATGGGCATTATTAGTTTGTATTAGTTCCATTTGGTCTTACTAATTCTCTAGTTTCTTTCATGTGCTTGATGAAGAGTGTGTTGCGTCCTTATATGAACGATTTTGTGACAATGTTCATTGATGCTATATTGGTATATTATAAGAATGAGGAAGAGCATGCAAAACACCTAGAAATAATGTTAATATTTTTGAGAGAGCATCGGTTGTATGCTAATATTAGTAAGTGTAGTTTATTTCAGAAAATATTTCATTACTTGGGACATGTTGTTTCTAAGGAAGGTATAGCTGTGGACCTGGAAAATATCAAATATATCATGGAAGTGGAAGCCCCTAGGAATGTGAATGAGTTCAGATCATTTATGGGATTAGTATGTTATTATAGGCACTTAATCATGAACCTCTCACAGGTTACCTATCCTATTACATCTTTGCAAAGAAAATGGAAAAAGTTTGAATGGATCGAGGAGTGTGCAAGTAGTTTCAAGCAGTTGAATAATTTGCTTACAAATGACCTGGTTTTGAAGATTTCATATATTGAAAAAGAGTTTGTGGTATGTACATATGCTTGTAATAGGGGACTTGGTGGAGTCATGATGCAAGAAGGACATGTAGTATGCTATGAGTCAATGAAGTTGAATGAGCACAAGCAGAATTATGAGACTCATGATCTTGAGTTGGCATATATTATTCATGCGTTGAATATGTGGAGACATTATCTTATTTGTAGCAGGTTCGTATTGATGATAGATCACAGTGGGTTGAGGTACTTATTTTACCAACCCAATATGAATGCTATAAAATATAGATTGTTTGAAACTCTTAGCGAGTTTGATTTTGAGACTAGGTACATCAAGGGAAAGGAGAATAGGGTTGCAAGCGCTATTAGTCAAAGAGTGTAGATGAATCACATCACAATAATGAGTTCTTATGGGACAGACTTGCAAGAGAAAATCTTGTAGGCATGACAACATGATGACAAACATCTGTAGTTGAGGCACAAGTCACATTAGCAGGGTGAAAGTGATAGGGATGAGGAGTATCATCTCATGAAAAATTAGTTTCAAAGAGATAATGAACTTGAAGATTAGTCCATAGGAGGCTCTTTACAGGTAGAGTTGTAATGCTCCTATCAGTTGGAGTGACCCACTAAACATGGTACTGATTGGATCAAATATGTCGTCAGAGATGGAACACGAAATGCAAATTATTAAAAGGAATTTGAAGGAAACACAAGACTTGTAGAAGAGTTATGCAGATTAGCGCAAGGTATTTAAGGAGTTTCAGTTTGGGGAGTATGTATACTTGTGCATCATCAATCCTAAGAGGAGCTATGAATTAGGCCTTTGGAGATCCATGAGAGGATTATATTAGTGGCATACCGACTTGCATTGCCTCCAATAGTGAAAGTCCATGATTTTTTCCATGTTTCATAACTTAAGAGATATGTGCAGGATGTTGATAATGTGATTGAATCGTATGTATTGCAGGTGGAACCATAGGGATAATTCCAGCCATAAACACAATGCATATTGCAGTAGAAACAACTCTGTTGTGTAGATTAATCCGTCTTGCGGACAAGACCGATCTCTCCAGTACAAAAGGTAACTAGCAACAAACAGCCAATTATACTAATCTCTCTCTAAGCATATAAGATTCATAAAAACACTATATAGGTGTAAGGCCTACCTTATGTCCAACGCTTGCTTGATTTCGTTGAAGTCCTTCCCGTGCACTAAAAGAACGTTCCTCGTGAATCTGCAGTCACAAACAAGCAAAAAGATTAAGCAGCACCTGTATAGACATTATTACAAACCATACTTATCATAATGATCAAGGAATTTATGAAATAAACCATGAATAGACAGTTTAATGAGAGAAATGAGTATATTTGTATTAACTTCAAATATAGAAAACCTTTACAACTTGTGCCTTGATGTTGTGCAGGTCCTCCTGGGGTCCGAAGCAGGAATCTCTTCTAATTTGACAAGCATTGCACTCTTTGAACCAAGACAAATAGAGATGAGTGATTTAACCTCACAGAAAGTATTAGTTAACTAAGTCTGAATCTCAACAGCATTTAACTTCAAATATCATAAGCTTGAACTCACTTTGAGGCTACCCAAGGCCTATTTTTATAGTGGAAAAGAGGAGGTTTCTTGTTCCAAATATGAAGGGATAGAATCCTCCTTCAAAGGGATTAGCTCCTTACATCAAGGGGTTAGCTCCATCAAGTGAGGGATGCATGAACCTTCTCAAAGCGTATCCATTCCCGAAAATTCCCATCCAAAATCTTCTAGAATTCATCTGGAATTCACTTTTTATCTTTACTTTCTCGCCTTTTTATATTTTACAGAGGTCCGTACCCATTACACAAAGAAAGTGCGTTATGGTTCCGCAGGCAGGCTGAGATTTAGGTGCGGGACCGCAGGGAATGTATAGAGAAAGTGCGATACTAATTCTTAGGGGATTTTAGGGACTTTTCTCTGATTTTGAAGCTTGACATGAGGAGCTGGTATATTGGACTTGCAAAAGGAGGAAGTATGAGTAATAATGAGCTCATACTCATGGTAAAATGTCAGGATGACAGATTTTAGTGTAACAAACTCATGCTCCATAATATAGCATTCAAGCATGTTAAAGTGCAGTGGATTCACTTTAGGCCCAATGAAGCTACATGGGAGATGGTTGAACAAATGTGGGCGATGTGTCCTTCATTATTTTTTGGTTCAAGCAAATGATTTTTTGGTATATGTATATATGGAAGTTTTTTTAGATACCAAAACGAGTTGTGTTATAAAGCTCCAATAAGTGGTATGTTTGTCATGTTTTTTATGTTGGTCATGGTTTGAAATATTTGATCATTGTAAATATTACATCGAGCTATGTTATAAATCTCCATGGGAAATATGTTTTTTTTTTTAACTGTTTTGCTAGTCATAAGTGTTGTAGATGACCGAGGAAGGTGTTCCCCCAAGGGGGAGGGGTTTGTAACAACCCCTGGTTTATTCTATATGTAAATAAAATAATACCAAGGTCATGGAACATGTATTCCAAGCTAAATATTGGGAAAAAACTTAGTGATAAGTATCAATAGTGATTAATTAATTTCTATGGAGATTGGCAAAGGAAAAGTGGCAATAATTGAAATTTTATTTATGAAATAAAGGAAAATAGGATAAAAGGAAGGTGAAGAGACACATATTTGCATGAGAGATAAATTGCAGGGAAAATGAAATAAAATGAAGGAAAATGAAGAAAATATAGGCCTCAATGATAAAAATGCTTCTAAGGATCAGTTCGCAACTTTTAGTTAGTTTAGCTTTGGAGCTCTCTTTCACTCTCTCATTATCTCATACTCTTGCACACTTAAAGAAACCTTGGAGCATAATTGGAGCACTATAGTATTCACTTGTAATTGGAGAAAGAAGGAAAAGGAAAGAAGAAAAGTGCAAGAGAACAGTTGTATTAACAACTATAATTGGATTGGTTTGTAGGTAACAAATTGCATGTGTGATTTCCTTGCTAATTTTTAGATGCATGGTATAAGCATGTGATTTTCTAGTTATGTACTGTTATTGGCATGGAGATTTTCCTAGATTGACAATCATTTTAGCTTTTCCTTTCCATTTCCTAGATATCCATGGTGTTTGGGATTTTTCCATTTTTAAATTTTTTATTTTATTTTTATTTATTTATTTATTCTGATTGGTTCTCATTTTCCTTATGGATATGGGTTGAAACAAATGCTTTCAAAGCCCTGGAACAAGTTGGGTTGAGATACTAGTCCTAGAGCCTAGGTTGGAAAAAACACTTTGGAGTCCATTGGTGGGTTGAGTTACTAATTCCTGGAGTCGGGTTGGAAAAATTCTCTAAAGCCCTAGAAGGTTGTGGGTTGAGTTACTAGTTCATGGAGCCTTGGAAAAATTGGGTAGAGATTGTTTGGGTTGGTATTAGTGATGTTCGACTGTGGAGGTGGAATCACTGTGGTTGAGGGTTGAGGTGGTTTTTCCTCTGAAAGCCCTAGTTTCATTTTTTTTTGGTTTATTCCATGAGATCCCACATTCTTGTTTGGAATGTGGCATGAGGGTGATTAGCTTAAAGAGATATTTGTTTCAGCCAATCTATGGTCGGGTGGTACGTGGAAGTCCATGACTTGGTTGGTATTTTCATATTAAATATGAGATATTTTCCTTATTGTGATATACGACCATTTGTAGTGATTATGTTGGTGATATTATGGCTAAGTTTCTATGGTTTCTATGCTGATTATTTTCTGGTTATATGTTGGTTATATGATGTGTATTATCTATATCTATTGCCATGAATTATTTATTTATGGATTGGTTGATGAATGTATGTACTAATAAGTGTTATTGAAACTATGTGGATAGGTCATAGGGACTTCTTAGTGATTCTCAGTTGAATCTTATACTATCATGATAAAATATGCATCATGGCATATACCTTACATGCTTTCCATGTGTTTGGAGAGAATAGGAATATCCTGGGTCAGTTCTTGTTCAATTTTTGTATGAAAATATTTTTTGTTATGTAATTTATCATTCTGAGAAGTTACAAGAAGTTTTGGGTAGTGGTCTAGAGGCTATCTTGGAAAAGTGGCCCATATCTCAGGACTGCAACCTCTGAACTTGATATTTTGGTATATAACCGCCTAGAGGCAGTGTTGTGCATGAAGTTGGAGGCTTATAACCACACCTAAGCCTTATCATGCATGTGGGTGTGGGCCTAGCGTAGTGAAAAAGATCCCCAACTTAGGTTTTGGTCACCTGGGGTGATCCTTTGGCCCCTGAGTGTCTTGTAGCCCTTAGGGATGTTGTGCATTTTCAGTTTGTCGACCCCACTTCCATTACTGGAGCTTGGAGGTCAGGTCATGTCATAGTAACTCTTCATATTATGTTTACCCTAGTTTACTGGTGAAATTGGGTAAATTTGGGAAGGGGTAGCTACGTTAATTATCTACATTTTTATATATTCCTAGTTCATACTAGCATGCCATGCACACATACACATAGCCATAAAATCATGATACACATAGATAATTTCATTAACCATTAATAACATGCATAAATACATCAATTAAACATAGTGGATGATTTATATTGGATCATTTGTTATTTTTAATCAATCTCATTATTTTCAAAGTGGAAAAATTAGAGAAATTAGCTTATAGGAGTAGTTTTATTGTGGGACCCAATTTGGAGAAATGGGGCTGATAACCTTCTAGGTCTAGTTTGAGACCTTCAATGACATTTTTTTTGGAGGGAAATATTTTAAACTTGATTTCCACACCCTCAATTTATTCTACACAAATATATTTCTAACTATCCAAGAAAGATTTCAATCAAAGTTCATATGTAAAAGTTCTCTTTCTAGTTCAAAGTCGACCTATCGTGATTGACCACCATAATTTGAAATGATTCCACATTATTCCCCATTGCTCATGAAAAAAGGGGATATCCACTTGGGAACTACGAATAAGACTCCAAACGGGTCCAGTTGTAACTACTTTTAATGGTTGAATATATCATATTTAACTAATAGTTAGCTATCAGCCTGCATTATAAATGTGTCACTAGGAGAAAAATTGGTTCCATTATATTTGTTTAAATTTTATTCCATAGTATGGCACAATAGTTAAGTTTGGATAAAGAGGGAGGATAAAAAAGGGGGTTTGTGTTGTATGGAATCCCGCATGCCACATGTCTAAGGAAACTCCATAGAGAGTTCCTTCTCCTTTTTACTTGCATCATATCCATTCCAGACTAAAAAATCAGAGCAACTTAACTTTCTAGTTAGGTTTTATCCTGAAAGGGTTTCCTAGAGTACATATTGGTGTTATTTTGATTTTTGAGTGAGCATTTTACTTGTTCTTTATTTTTCAGGTTTTATATATTACACATATAAATAAAAAAGTCAATAATAAAAAATATGGAATATAAAGGAATTAACCTTTGATACTATATATTTCATATTATTTTAATAGATATGTTGTGATGAAATTTCTAGTGTAATATCCAGAGTAAATTATGAATCATATTAATATCAAAGTAAGTGTCTTTGGGTATTTTGTGGGAAGTTGTAGGGGACCAGGATTAGTGTTGGGGAAATTATATGGCTTATAATTCCCACATTAAATTATCAATTAGGGGTCCTAAGAATTAGAGGCACAAGCACATGTAACACAGGATAAGAGCATCTAACCTAAACTAGAGAAATAAATCAAATTACTGTTTAAGTACAGAATGCTATTTCTAGTTTAAAACTAATAAATTGACAAAAAAACATTGTCAAGCAACACAAATTTCTATTGAAAAATAACATCAATCAACATTCGCATAATCTAACCACCATTTTAAACTAAACTATGATATAAATCCTATTGATTGGAATGTAAACAAAGGAGAAATGATTGTGTAAACTTTAAAATAATAATCTATTCAAGATTTATAATAATAATCCATGTAATTTGGAAATCCACTAAAAAACAATCTAATACAAATATCAGAGTTCCTATTTGCAAAGAATAATGCTACCTATCTGTTGAGATTGCAACAAGATGATGAGCTTAGTGGAAAGGAGTCGCCTTCACTAAGTGGGCCCGTAGGCTATTTTTGGCGCAAAGTCTATTTTTAGACTATGTCTACTTTTAGACATATGGATAATGTTCTATGAGTTGCAGGATGCTATTTGTGGATGGTTGGTCAAGTCGAAAAAAATATATGGACTTCTATTTTTAGACATATTGGGCGGAATCTATTTTTAGATTGCCAGTCTAAAAATAGATATGTCGAATATTATTAGCTCTTAATAATATTTGGAGTCTAAACATTATCTTATTCTATTGGAGCACTTCAGTTAAGTGCACGGATGTGGCACAGGAGCTGACAGAAGGAATTACGCTATTCCTGAGGGTTAAGTGGAGCTATTGCATGGATACTTCAGTTAGAACTCATGTGATAGATTTTGGTGGAGTTGATTGAGGAAGTTAGTGGAGTTGTATTCAATTTAACTAATCTAAACATAGTTGAGCTATTTGTATTCAGTTTAACTAATTGATACAATTCGTGAGAGTGGTGTGAATTAATTATTAATTAATTCACTAATTATAAACTCATAAATCAACTAAAGAATGCATCAGTTAACTTCAGTGCATGGACAGTTTCAGTGGAGACCAGTGCAAGAATAGGTGAAAGAGAAGGTTAACTATCAGTTGTGACTATACTGTTGCTATTTGCAACACACAGATAGGTGGAGTAAGCCCATGAGGATTGCGCAGTTCAGGCCAGGTGGTTATCTATTTAATGAAGCCATCCCATAGCTTTGAAAATGCAATAGAGGCTGGCTATCAAGTGGCAAAAGATTGGAGCATGTGTTTTGCTAGATCTAGCTTGATAGTGTGTAGCAATTGAGGGTGTGCATGAGAGCTTGTGAGGAGATTTTGTACTATGATTTTTACATGATCTCCATGAAATATAATATACATATAGTTGGGGTTTTTAGCTTTAATATTTCCCATTAAATACCGTGTTCATATGTGTGATTGTTTGTGGTTTTAATGTGTGCATGCAATTGATTTTATTTCCGCATGTGATGATCAATGGTAGAAGAGATTTTGTATTATGCATGAAGCTAAAATAGTGTGTGATCAAGAGAATCTCGGTGAATAATATATCAGTTATTCAAATTTTCTACATGGTATCGGAGCGATATTGATCATTGGAGCAATTGCAAAACATTGAAGCGGTTGAGTTTTGTGCTGGTGGAATTCGAATTTGCAGCAGTGTTTTCTTGGTGTCGAAGTTGAGATGTCTTTCAACGGATTACGATTGGAGTATGCCCTTGAGGGAAACTCGAATTATATTGCATGGAAGGACAGGATGGAGGCGGTGCTGGATGAAAATGGGTTGAAGGAGTTCATAGATGCATAAATTCCAAAGCCTACTTCTAGTGATGCTGCCGTACTTGACGCATGGCAAAAGAAGACAGCAAAGTGTCGAAGGATTCTGTTGGAAGGTGTGAAGGATCACATAGTATCCAGCCTTCATGGTAAGGCTTCTCCATTCTTGATGTGGAAAGCTTTGACATATTTATTTCAAAGCAAGAGTGATCAGAGGAAGTTGGCGCTCAAGGACAAACTCAGGAACATAAAAATGGAGAAAGGCGACAGTATGCCCAAGTACCTCACAAAGTTCGTCCAATGCAGGGATGAGCTGGGAAGTGTGGGGGTGACTGTTGATGATGAGGACTTGGTGAGCTTGGATCTCCTTGGGCTTCCGAAGAGTTGGCATTCCTATCAGGACTCTGTCAATGGTCGGGAGAAATTGCCAGGATGGGAGCGACTTTGGTCGGGTCTTGTGCAAGAGTTGATAAGGCAGAGTACCAGGGACAAATCTTCATCAAAGAACTATGATGAAGAGAATTTCACTTTGGATACCAAAGAAAAGAAGGGGAAGAGCAAGAAAGCTTCTCAATCCGGTGCGAAAGGCAAGAAGCAGGACATGTCCAAGGTGAAGTGCTTTCACTGTCACCAACACGGACATTACGCCACTAATTGTCCACAAAAGAAGAAAAATAAGCAAGTTGCTGGGACTACAGATGGAGAGGCCTTAGCCTCACAGTTTGAGCTGGATTTTTTGCTGATCGCATGCTTGGTCTCAAGTATGATGGGATCAATGTGGTTTCTTGACAGTGGTGTGTCTTTTCACATGACAGGAGATCGAGATTTGTTTACTGATCTGGATGAGAAAGATCTTGGAGTGCACATCGAGATGGGCGATGATGGTAGATATAGTGCGACCAGTATTGGTACCATTTCCTTTGAGAGGGAGTCTAGTAAACCCTTCAGATTGAAGGAAGTGATGCATGTTCCAGGATTGAAGAACAATCTTATCTCTGTGGCGATGTTAGAAGACAAGGGATATGATGTTGTCTTTAGCGAGGGAAAGGCTTTCCTGTGCAGTAAGGCAACTGGTGAGAACTGAAGGATAGGGGTTCAAGTTAAGAACCTTTATCAATTGCAAGTAGATGACTACGCAACAATGGTAGGCAAGGCAGAAGGAGTGGTGAGCCGGGATGATGGTGAGTTGTGGCACTGGAGATTGGGCCACCTTCACCATGGAGCTTTGAAGATACTGCAATAGATTTCTACTGGGCTTCCTAAAGGCACTCTTGTGCAGTCAGATCAGTACAAGGGGTGTACCTTGGGAAAATTTGTGAAAGCCGCCTTTCACGATAAGGATAGTCACACCACGACGATCCTTGAGAGAATTCACACAGACTTGTGTGGACCTTTCTCAGTAGATTCGACAACAAAGCACAGGTATTATGTGATATTTGTTGATGATTTTTATCGTAAGTGCTGGATATTCTTCATGCAAAAGAAGAGTGAGACATAATCAAAGTTCTGTGAGTTCAAGGCACTAGTTGAGAAAGAATCAGGGAAGCAGGTGAAGGCTCTAAGGAGCGACAATGGTGGTGAATTCATCTCTGGCGAATTCAAGGACTTTTGCAGCGTAGAAGGAATTCGAAGAGAGCTCATAGCACCTCATAACCCACAGTAGAACGGGGTGGTTGAGCAGAAGAACAGAACGATTGCAGGTGTTGCACGAGCGATGTTGCATAATCAGGGCCTACCCATTCACTTGTGGGCGGAGGCATGCAATACTGCAGTATATGTGCAGAACCGTTGTCCTCACAAGGTTCTTGGCATGAGTACACCAGAGGAGGCTTATTCTGGCAAGAGGCCCGATATTTCCCATTTGCGGATTTTCGGATCTCCTGTCTACATGCATGTGACGAAGGATGCAAGAAGGAAGCTGGATCCAACTGCTGAAGTTGGAATATTTGTGGGGTACACTGATACACCTCACAACTATCGGGTGTATGTGCCAGACAGTCGCAAGACCGTTGTGCGACGGGATATAAAATTCCAGGAGGAGAAAGCCATGCAGTGTTCGCTTGAGAGGGAGCTACACTTGCATGCAGATGAGGAGCTGTTAGTTCCTAAGGAGGAGCTTCCGGACGTGGATCAGCCACAAGAGGAGGTTCAGGAGGTGGAAGAAACCACCCAGGCAGCGCCAACCATCAGAGGGCGCATGCGCACTACAGAAGCTGAGCGACTGGCTCGGGATGCAGAGAAGGTTGTAGGACCACCTACAGCACAGCGCAGACAGAGACAGTCACCGGATCGGTACACCGGATACATGGCTCTTATGAGTCAATGTGTTGTGACAGAGCCATCCTCTTTTGAGGAAGCTGTGGAGGATCTCGCATGGGTAGATGCCATGGTGGAAGAGTATGATTCGATTGTCAGAAACAGTGCATGGGAGATTGTCCCAAGGCCGAAAGGGAAATCAATGGTGGGTTCGAGATGGATCTACAAAGTGAATCAAGCAGCTGACGGGAGTGTGGACAAGTACAAGGCAATATTTGTTGCCCGAGGCTTCTCACAGATTGAGGGGATCGATTATGAGGAAACCTTTGCACCTTTCGCAAGGTATTCTTCCATACGGACGATTCTTGCTCTCTCAGTGCAGATGAGGTGGCACATTCATCATATGGATGTGAAGACTACATTCCTCAATGGGGTGATTGAGGAGGAGGTGTACATAGAGTAGCCCAAAGGTTTTGAGATCTTCAACAGCGAGTCGCATGTTTGCAGCCTCAAGAGAGCATTGTATGGGTTGAAACAAGCACCTCGTGCTTGGTACACATGGATAGACACTTATTTCACCGGACTTGGATTCTCCAGTGAGGCGGATCCTAACCTATACCAGATTGTGGTGGAGGTTAAGTTGCTGATCATTGTACTTTATGTAGATGATTTGATTTTGAAAGGTGATGAGCTGTTGATACTCTCATGCAGGGAGGATCTTTCAAAAGTGTTTGAGATGAAGGACTTGGGCCTCCTTCATTATCTTCTGGGATTGGAAATTTGGTAGCGCAGTGATGGACTGTTTGTTTCTTAGGGTAAGTATGCCCAGGAGATACTGGAGAAGTTCAACATGCATGGATGTAAGCCTGTTGATACTCCTCTTCCTGGTGGTTGGAGGAAGGATGATGCTACTTCGGTGGACTACTTCGGTGAAGGTAGTGGATGCGAGGTAGTGGATGCCACTGTTTACCGACAGTTGGTGGGGTCGCTTATGTATCTGGTCAATACACAACCCGACATATCCTATGCTGTTAACCAGCTTTCACAAGCTATGGTTAAGCCTACCAAGCTCTTTTGGAAGGTAGGAAAGCATGTATTGAGATATCTCAGAGGCACATTGGGATATGGATTATGGTACAGACAGGAGGATGAGTTGAGGCGGCATGGCTTCACGAACCGGTATCATCATATTAGATATTGTGTGTAGGGGAAGATCATGTTACTTACATACATTCCTACAGAGGATCAGGATGTTGATATCTTGACGAAGGCGCTCACCAGGAGAAAATTTGAATACCACAGGGGCAGGATAGGGGTTGCAAATAATCCTTATCTTGTTGAGAGGTAGTGTTGAGATTGCAACAAGATGATGAGCTTAGTGAAAAGAAGTCGCCTTCACTAAGTGGGCCAACAAAGCTATTTTTGGCGCAAAGTCTATTTTTAGACATATGGATCATGTTCTATGAGTTGCAGGGTGCTATTTGTGGATGGTTGGTCAAGTCGGAAAAAATAGATGGACTTCTATTTTTAGACATATTTGGCGGAATCTATTTTTAGATTGCCAGTCTAAAAATAGATATGTCGAATATTATTAGCTCTTAATAATATTTGGACTCTAAACATTATCTTATTCTCTTGGAGCACTTCAGTTAAGTGCACAGATGTGGCACATGAGCTGAAAAAAGGAATTACATTATTCCTAAGGGTTAAGTAGAGCTACTGCATGGATACTTTAGTTAGAACTCATGTGACAGAGTTTGGTGGAGTTGATTGAGGAAGTTAGTGGAGTTGTACTCAGTTTAACTAATCTAAACATAGTTGAGCTATTTGTATTCAGTTTAACTAATTGATACAATTAGTGAGAGTGGTGTGAATTAATTATTAATTAATTCACTAATTATAAACTCATTAATCAACTAAAGAATGCATCAGTTAACTTCAGTGCATGGACAGTTTCAGTGGAGACCAGTGCAAGAATAGGTGAAAGAGCAGGTTAACTATCAGTTGTGACTATACTGTTGCTATTTGCAACACACAGATAGGTGGAGTAAGCCCATGAGGATTGCGCAGTTCAGGCCAGGTGGTTATCTATTTAATGAAGCCATCCCATAGCATTAATTAAGCAATAGAGGCTGGCTATCAAGTGGCAAAAGATTGGAGCATGTGTTTTGCTAGATCTAGCTTGATAGTGTGTAGCAATTGGAGGTAGTGCTGAGAGCTTGTGAGGAGTTTTGTACTATGATTGTTACATGATATCCATGACATATAATATACAGATAGTTGGGGTTTTCAGCTTTAAGCTTTCCCATTAAATACTGTGTTCATATGTGTGATTGTTTGTGGTTTTAATGTATGCATGCAATTGATTTTATTTCCGCATGTGATGATAAATGGTAGAAGAGATTCTGTATTATGCATGAAGCTAAAATAGTGTGTGATCAGGAGAATCTCGGTGAATAATATATCAGTTATTCAAATTTCTAAACTTAAATAACTCACTCACTGCAAAACTTAAACTAATATCTCATTCCTTACTAGTCACTACATTTAAATGTATGAGAAATCATTATTTCAACTAAGAAGTTCTAATCGTTAACTATGAAATACTTCCTATATGTTACCTTTATAATCTTGGCAATGGAATCACACTAAAATACTGATTACAAAATGCTTATGAAAAATTAAAACCATGTCAAATGAAAAGAAAATTTAGTTAACACACTTTGATGCTAATTGAAACAAGGAATCCTATTCTAATTAAAAATATGAACACTAGCTCTAAATCCCAGGTCTCATAAATCCACTAATTTTACTCAATAAACAAAAATGCATATCTCTATTCATTTTCATACCAACTAAATTCAATATGAAATATTAAATATGATTTTGTACCTAACGCCGAAAACTCAATGCTAAATTTTAAATTTGATTATGTACTTAACCCTCAGAAAACCAAAAGTTATTTTGATCCACTAAACACACCTTACACTATTCACGCTCATGCACTGACAATATATAAAATAAATCACAAATTATGTTCCTAACTGTAACTGATAAAATATTCAGAATGCATTCAGCTAAATCCTATTATGCATTGAATCACTTTTTCGAATGACCTCTAATGTATCTAACTCAAAACATAGTATTAACCTATCGTTCCCAATGCACAATAATCAACCTTGAAGCATTCAAGACAATTTATCTTAAATAGTTTACACAGGGATTTCTCGACTTCAAGAATGAAAATCTTAAATCAAATCCTCAATAACTCGCAATTAAATCAGATTGTCAACACAAAATCTCATACATATAACAAAGTTCACAGTTAAACCTAGATTTATAATTTAGAAGCAAATCAACACTGAAAATTAAAAATCCTATAACTTAAATAAAGGAAAGAACTTGTGTCCATGTGGTAGTGTGACATTTACACTCTTGGAGCAAGTTAAACTAAATCAATGCTCAGAAATAAAACAAACCATAACACTTACAAAGATTCATGCCAAAGTCAAACTGTATTAAGATTCAAATCATAAGTTCACTTATGTACATTCCTTCAATTCTATTTAAAGTAAAACTTAATCACATCAATCCTTGTATCTTATTCACACCTTGTCTTACCCCTCTTTCCAAGAGATAAAAATACATGCCATGGCTAAGCCATTTATATGATTTACAAGGCGAATCAGTCATTTTCCTAAATTCTAGAAAATTGCATACTTTTAACAAATTAGCCTCAAAGATATTGGCATATCTCCATAACCTTTGCTAATTTTGGAAAATGGTTTGGAGGGAACCTAATTTTTTATATTTTAAAAAAAAAAATCTCTTTTAATTTTCTCATTCAATTCCATCTCCTCGAAAAGCATTCCTAAAGTTGGTTGTTTGACTCTTTTTGCAAGATTCTAGAATTATGGAAAAACAATGTTTTTTATGAAACTTCCTTAAATACCCGCATGTAACTTTTGAACCAAATCAAATATAAATGGTTTTGGTTATAGATAACATGTTATATTAGTAAAAAACCCAATTTTCTTAGATTTCCCAGATTCACCTCTAGTTGCACGCAAATTGAGGTCAAACTTAGAAGTTTGAAAACTATGTGGATTTTGAGAAAAGTTGTTGATTTTCTTCTAGAGACCCACATGTGTGACATAGGTGCAATACAAATCATGGGAAGGTGTTATAAAATCATTTTGGACAATAAAATTCCTTGGTTTTTGTTGGAGCGAGGTCCCCTGGGGTGAATTTTGATCAAGTTTTGTATATATTTTTGGTTATGCATGTTGTGTGAAAGAGTCAAAGGGGAATTGGGGCGGGTAAAAGTACCTATGTTATGTAAATGGGTTTTAGGGGAAAACTGTGGGCCTCAAACCAAGGTTTGAGACCATATTATTTGTGAGATGAATTAATATAAATATAGATAGATCGAGTCTAGTAAGAGGGTCATTTCAGTTAAGTGACTCAAGCTTATGTGATAACATTTTGTAAGGTTTTCGGTCTAAGTCTGGGTTGGGTAGAAAGGCTCTTGCTGGATGTTTGCGTAGAGACCTAGTCCTGGCTGTGTGTGGAAGGGTAATTGTAAGGGAAGTCTGAATTTAATATTGAACTGTTAGACCATTAATGAAAGTACTGTTTTGGTAGAATACAATGTGTTATGTGTCTTAATTATATAATTACTATGAATCTGGTTATGTTTATTCCTTTGAGATCACTTCACTTCTGTTTATTATAAAATGCATCTATGTGAATAGATTCTACAGTTTATGCATGAATATCAGTTGATGATTAAGTATACATTATATGAATCGATCTTCTTAAGTGTGTTAGTTATTGCGCACAAATATAAACTCTTTGTGTTGGAATAATTTGTTAATATCCGATTAAGTTATATGTTTACATCTATTGATCTGATAATTGTAGAAATGTTTATGCGCACATATTTTATAAGCCTGTTTAGGGCCACCACATCAATTTATTCCTCAGGGCATGGAAACCTAGTTCAAGCAGCCCCCCATACTTCTTTGGGAAAGACTTTGATCTACGAAAGCAGGTCATTGCTGAAAGGGCCAATAGTTGGAGGGTTTGATGGTTGCACAATAAATCTAAACCTGGGTCAAGACCCATCAAGCCAACAAATGGTTTCTTTGTCAGCAATGGGATCATTTTGAGGGAGAATTGATGTATTTGAATCCTACGAAAAACAAATTGCAAGATTATATGGATAGAAATATCCGTGAATTTGCGATCCAGAAGAATAGAAGTTCTAAACTATCTACTAAAGATTGGGTTCAGAAGTGCATTTATACAGAAGTTCATGAAATATTCTTTGCCTCCTTTTCAACTGAGCTACATGAGTGGTTGTCTCGATTGACTGAATTTAATACCTACGCGAAGGAAAACATAGCCACTTAGTGGACTCCAGAATTGGTACTACAGTTAGAAAAGACAAGCAATAAAATCACCCACATGATAAATCATTGGATCGATCATGTCTTGGGAGGATTTGTAACTGAGTTTGATATTGATCAGTTTGTGTCTTATTCTGAAGTATAAAGAAAAAATTTCAAGGGTCCCAAAGGTAAGTTCCTACGCTCTTTCAAATTTTAGATTAAGATGCTATTGTGTGAATAGGGTTCTCTATGCGAGCATATTGCTTTAATGTCCTGAAGAGGCCCGACTACGCGCAGTGGAAGAATTTACCACGTGGACCTAGCAGAAGGTTTTATTTATGGTCCTCTCAAGGGTAGATATGATAGTGACGATGAACCAGAAACTAGTAGCTCTAATGAATCTGCACATTTTGAAGAAGACTCAAAGTATCCCAAGAGGAATTCTCACAAGGTCAGAACAATCACAGAGTATTGACCATAGTTCATATCCCATCCACCGCCCCTTCCACACTCATCTCAAAAGTCATCCACTCCACCTCCACCTCCACGTCCCCCATGCATAGATATGGCCGCATATATGAAGCTACCTACAATCAGAGGTATTGGGAATGAAGATACTGTGTAATTTTGGTTTGTCACTGATGTTGTATGGAGAGCACAACACGTCAATGGTGATGATGTTAAGAAATCACAATTAGCCACTACTTTCAAGATCGCGTGTTGCACTGGTATATAAGATATGTATCAAAGAACCCTAATGTGAATATGAATGATCTAAAGGATGCCTTAAAAGAAAAATTCAAAAATCCTAAGTCATATGTGTAGTGTGTTATAGATTTGAAAGAGATTCACCAAGAAGTGAATGAGTCTGTCTGGGATGAAGATCAGAGATTGAAGCTCACTATCAGAGATGGTGGATTCACTATCTATTATACACAACACAAGGAGTGGTTTATTTATATGCTAATCCCACATCTGCGCTAGCCATTGAGTTAACATAATATTACTACGCAGGCTGAGGCTATAGAAATTGCGATGAAATTAGAAGCTGTGCCGATGCCTGCAGTGATTGGAACTCAATAGATTCAGAGTCAGTTAGAAGCAATGCATTGGAGATTCAAAATGTGTGAAAATATAAGGGCAAGGAGGTATGTGCATAGGTATGGTGCATCCAATGTAAAGTTGTCGGGCATCATAAAGATCAATGTCTAGTCTTCAATTATTATCTGCACGCTGGAGGGCCAAGCCCGCTGAAGGGCCCGGTGGGACTGAGTGGAACACCTCTAGTATGGTGTGCTATCTATAAAACTACAGGTTTTCATGCAATATATTTATGTGTTAGAATCAGAAAATACATGCTTGAGATGAAGCAATTGTTTTCTAGATTTTGTTCATCACTGGGACATGATGAACAACACTGTCAATTTTTGATCTAATTATTTACAAAGCTGAGATATATATAATGCAGGCTGAACCTACCTCAACAGCATCCCTGTTTGGGCATGGTGGATTTCAAACTAGAGGAAGAGGAAGAGGAGGAGGATCAGCTGGTCGAGGAAGTGGACAGGTCATTTTCTACAATTGCAGAGATGCTAGTCACTATGCAGCGACTGTCTGAACCCTGCGGGATAATAATGTAGGTACTGTAGATAGTTTGATCATGTAATATAATATTTTCCTATATTAATTGCTAAGATTCAGGAGAAAAATATGCAGACTCTGACAAAAAACATTTAGATGGTCAGGGAGGAGTTGCGTGAATAAGATCCTACCATGAATGTTGTCACTAGGAGTGGTGCAGCCACTGGTGAATATAAAGGAAAGAAGCTAGATGTTGATCTGTGGATTCGTAAGGCACCTAAAAGAAATGATGGAGTTGATTTATAGTGTGAAAAAGAAACTTTTTTTGAAGCAAGGAAGATATTTTTAGAAGTGAGTGCATCAACATCAGGTAGGCCTATGAATGAGGCACGAGTAGATGAAGAAATAAAACCATTTTTACAAGCTTGCAATAAGTTATTGTGAAAAAATAAGGCAGTAAAAAATATTCAAGCACTGATAGATAACTGCGCTAAAAAGGAACAACCTCAGATAAAATAGAAAGCTATCAACAAGATCTATAAGAAAAATAACAAGGAGAGAACTCGACGAGAGATGCATTTGACTCCCCAAATCGATGCTTATGAGGTGGATTAGGTCATTCTTGATATTGGATCTGATGCAAATGTCTTACCTAAGAAAACTTGGTAGCACATGGGAGAGCTTAAGCTAGAGTGGTCTACTATTCAACTACGCATGGAGAACCAACAAAAAATCATTCTATTAGGAAGACCGTCACAGGTGGTAGTTAATATTGAAGGAGTTAAGGTGCTTTCATATTTCAAAGTCATACATATTGTGGATGATATTGATCCTTATCCTGCACTGTTGGGATTGGATTGGGATATTGATATGGATGGCATCATAAATCTGAAGAGAAGAAGAATGAAATCTGAAAACAATGGAACCATAGTTGTAATTCCCTTAAACCCTACAAAAGGTGTAATATACACAAAGCATGTGTGCGATGATGATGATATTGATGATGTATACAAGTTGAATGCACGAGATGATGATTGGATCAATCCAACAACTAATGGGAGGCTTAATTGGGAAAATGAAAACTCCTACTTCTTAGATTCAGATGATGAATTGGAGAAATGGCAGAACCATTTACATGAAGTATCTGCGTTGCACTGCAATCAAATGACCAGATCGCTTTACTACATATCATCAGAGGTGTGAGAATTATCGTATTATGATGGTTTAAATAATGTGAACATGTTTTTAAGAGAACTTGAAAGAACTATTCCAAGAGGAAAAAGGTTGCATGCATTTGATATAGAATTGCACGCTACTCCAACATGATGGTGGGAGACTCACAAAGAAAACATGGGAAATTGGGAAGAATGTGCTCGAATGATGAGATGGAGATTTGAATGTTCAACTATCATAATGGAAGAAATTTATTCTAGAAAGAGTTATCCACAAAGACATCTGGCGAAATGGACTAAAGTATGGGGTGCAAATCCAAGACTAGAATGGGTGCACATGTTCATTCACACCTTGGGGAAGGTCCCTACTGATTGGTACCTAGATATAGAGCTACGTCAAGGAACCAATGAATGGTCCCCACTGACTAAAAGTTTCATCTTGACATTCAACTTTGAGAGTGGATTTGATTGTTTGGGAAAAGAATCGCAAGGGATCCAAGAAGTCATCTTTGATACTTCAAAGGAAACAATATAATGTGCTTCACCAACATGGGATGCAAATATAGGGGATATTGTCAATTTTAGAAATCTAACAATAGAAGAAATGGAAGAAGATCCAAGGAATATCAAGATTCCTAAATCTAAGGGAAAACGTGTAATTGTTGGGCCTTTAATCACCTCGCTGGATGTTACAAAGCCTTTGAATATTTGACAAGTCAACATTGGGTCCGAAGAAAAACCAAAGTTGGTGAATATTGGAGATTATTGGGATGATGACACAATGGGAAAGGTTACTGAGCTTCTAACAGAGTATCAAGATGTATTTCCTACAAACTTCTATGAGTTGAAAGGGATAATTGGGGTGCTTGGAGTTATGAATATCAATTTGAAACCTGATGCATGACCTATGAAACAACGCCCATATAAATTGAATCCAAAGTATAAGAAGAAAGTGAGGGAATTTTTGGATAATATGGTGGATGTAGGTGTTATAGAACCAGTAGAAGACTCTAATTGGGTGAGTCCTACAGTAGTGCAAGATAAGAAGACAAAAGGAGAGATAAGGATTTGTGTGGACATGTGCAAACTGAATGATTCTTGTGTACATGATCCATTCCCAACTCCATTTTATGATGAGATCCTTGACAATGTAGGAGGACAAGAGGCTTATTCATTCACATATGGTTTCTCAGGATATCATCAGATCAGGATTTCCACAGAGGATATAAGTAGGAAAACCTTTGCAACAGAATGGGGATATTTTCAATATACAATCATGCCATTTGGATTGAAGAATGCGGCTGCTATCTTCTCGCGTGTAGTAGTAATTGCATTTAAGGAGAAGATGTTCACTACGCCTATATTAATCTTTCTAGATTGGTGAAAGGTGTTTCATGTGCATGTGGATGCCTCTTTCATCATGCTCAGAGCTATCTTAACGCAACCAGAGGCTAGAGAGATCGATAATCATATTTCATATTCAAGTCTCAATATATCAAGCATAGAAAGGAATTACTCAACCACAGAGAGAGAAGGATTGGCAATGGTATATGCGTTGCAAAAATTCTGCCACTACTTGTTAGGAGGACATTTGAAGATGTTTACTGACCACTCTTCTTTGAAGTACCTGGTTAATAAGCCTGCATTGGGGGGGAACATTTGTAGGTGGTTTTTGTTGTTTCAGGAGTATGATTTTGAAGTTATTGTGAAGCCTGGAAGACTAAATGTAGGGCTAGGCCATCTGTCATGCATTGAGAGTGGAGAAGAGCTGACTAGTTTGGAGGATGTTTTACCCGATGCACAATTATTTGAGATAAATATAGTTGATGATAATTTCCTTGATATCATTCATTTCTTGACTACTGGATGTGTGTCCAGAGAGTAAAAATTGCAGCAGAATAAATAACTGGTGGCACGCACAACTGACTTTACTATCATTGTTGGTCAGTTGTACAATATGGGTACAGACAAAGTCTTGCGAAGCTATTTCTTGGAATTTGAGAGACGATAAATTTTAGCTAAAGCTCATGGAGGGGTGGTCAGAGGTCACTATGCAGGAAAGGCGACCACGCAGAATATTTTGCGAGCTCACTTATGGTGGCCCACGTGTCACAATGACGCATATGCGCGCTTCCATGCATTCGATGTATTCTAGAGAATAGGGAAGCCATCACGTAGATATGAGATGCCATTGAATACACATATGGCATTGAAAGCGTTTGATAAATGGGCCATAGATTTTTTTGGAACTATTGACCCTCTAGGAAAGAAGACAAGTGTGCAGTACATCATCACTGTGATGGAATATGTAACCCGCTGGGCTAAAGCTAACCTAATGAAGGATTGTAGTGTGGACACAATTGCAAACTTCATTTTTGAAAACACATTGCCTCGGTTTGGATGCCTTAATATTTTGATGAGTGATTGGGGTACACACTTTTTTTATAAATCCATTAAAGCTTTGACAAAATAATTCTGGATTCACCATCATAAGAGAAATCCCTATCACCCATAGGTGAATGGTGTGGTGGAAGATTTCAATAAGATATTGGAGACTGCGCTCACTAATATTTTCAATGCTAAACAGAATGATTGGGATGTGCATGTACCTTCGATTCTTTAGGCATATTGAATTACATTCAAGAAGATGATATGAAAGACACCATTAAAGATGGTTTATGGGTAGGAAAACGTGATGCCAATGGAGTACATTGTTCCCAGTCTGTGCATTGCAGCATTCACAAATATGGCGGAAGAGGATATTGTGGAGGAACGGTTGTCGTAGTTGGTCACGCTCGAAGAGGATCGCTTTATTGAAAATTTCCATCAGCACGTCTAGAAAGCATGCGAAAAGGCATGTCATGATAGGCATATCAGAAAAAAGGTCCTTAAGGAAGATGATTTGGTCTTATTGTTTGACAACACGTTTGTGCGACACCAAGAGAAGTTCAAGTTGCATTGGCTAGGACCATATATTGTTAAGGAGATCACTGATGGAGGTGCGGTGTGCCTAGCTACTTTGAGTGGAAAATATATTCTCGGGTACGTCAACGGAAAATGATTAAAGCTATACAGGGACGACCCTCTCCCTGTGCGCACCAAATGAATATATTGCAAGAGTATTGGATCTGTGCAGAAGGGTTGGTAGATGCACAGACAGGTGCGGCACGCACGTGGTAGCTGCGCGTGGAGGTTCACTAGGTTGCAGAAGTGCCAAAAAATAGCCATTAGAGCAGTAAATCTGGAAAATACAGTTTTACCATTTGGAGGAGCATCTAGGTTGCATTTAATAATGATATTTGGCCAAATTTGGAACCATTTTCCATTTAATGAGACACATTAATGCACAAGGGACCGTTGAAGACACACCTCAGTTATAAATTTGACCGAAGGGGTCGAATTAGTTCCCTTTGCCTTATGTGTGAATTTTGTGCCTTAATCTCTTTGATTGCTGAAGTTTATTTGCCTTCTATGTTTGGTTTGGTTATGGTGTTTGAGGAGGATTTGTGTCATTTAGGTCTTAGACACATTATCCCTCCAAGTATGATATCCACATTCTATAGAGAGGATCCCACCGTGTAGGCCACTGAGACACTTGCACCAGCCAAGAACAATAAGGGACAGACCTCAGGGTCTCACAGATCGCTATGAGAGAAGACCCCGAAGTTGCACTCTGCTGCGGCTGAGCAAAAGAAGAAGCCCATGTCTAAAATTCCTGAGAAAATCATGGAGTTGGAAGATGTGGTGGAAGTTGCCCCCATATTGCAGTTTCCAACCTATGTCGCACCATGCAAAGCATCCATAATAGTCCCAAAGGACCTCGACAAAGTGCAGGCATACATTAACATGCCCCTGATCCTTGAAAATGTCCCAATAGAGGGTGATATGTTCGCCAAAATTCCACCATTGAAGATGGAGGACCGGGACCTTGCTAACACATATAAATTCCCCAAGCTCACACCTGAAAGGTACTTGGATAAAGTGTCCTATGAGGGGGGTATTGTACGAGTAGAGCCAAAGCGCTGGGTGTTGGGGCTGCACAAGGCTAGTTTATTAAATTTTTTGCAGATCCTTCATTTCGGGTCTAGCCCGATTAATGACATATGTGTGCGGCAGTTGCTCACACTGGTCCATAACGAATATTTTTGGTTGGGAGAGTGCATCCCTATTGATGTCACACTGATCCATTGGATCACTGACTTGCCTGATCAAGGCGCAGATCCTGTGGCTAATTTTGGAGGAAAGGGAGAGGAGAAGAAGGTGGTAGAAAAGATCAGGAATGGCTACCAGGTCACATGCCATAGCTGAGGATTTGTGGTGAGAAAAATTAATGATCTAGATGTTCGATTTGGGACACTGATCTTCACATGAAAAAGGATGAGGAAATTCCTCCCTAAATAATTTCTAGGACAAGTAATTACACTCGTAATTACACTATAACTAGGCACAATATCTTTGCAAGGATTTTTTAGAGAATTTTCGTGAGGCACAAGAGAAGGGAAAGAAATTTTACTATGCTTGGCTCTTGCTTTTGATCGTGCTCATCGAATAGAAGACACCGGAAGAGACACAATTTTTGGAAATCGAGCCTCAGATGTGTGAAGCCACACGATACACCATGCTTTGGAATTCATCCATCCCTGCGCGCATAACATAAAACAAAACCTTTTGGGTATTGTTTGATGCTTCAATATTTCAATCTATCCAATCAAAGCCAAGGTTGTCTCTGACCTTGTATGAATAGTACAAGCTGATAGTTGATTATAAAGACACATTTAACAATATTCATATCCTCATGAAAGGCATCATGGAGGGTATATGGTACGAGCTACCATATTTGGTTATTGAAGATGATTTGTTGCGCGCCACTGCAGAGTGGCCACCAGCTCATTTGGAGTCACACACCATGGGGGGTTCCTCCAATTTCATTCCTAAGATGCCCACTACAGAGGGTTAGTCCACTTCCATTCCTAAGATTCCCACCAAGCCAAGAACAAGAACGCGAGTGACAAATAAAACCACTGGAAAAGAAGCCACACCGACCACCACCGGCGAGACCATAGATTTGGAGAAATACATTGTGCTTGAAATAAATGGTGCAATATCTAAGGAGATGGAGGCTCAGATTACTGATCAGATGGATGCATAGACTGTAAAAGGGACAAAGCACGACTCTCAGGCCACGAGCAGTCTATTGAGTAGGAAAATCCCCTCTGTAGACAGAGGCGATCCCTCTAGCCCTAGGGTGGGTCTAGACACAAGGGAACATGCTGAATTCCTAAATTCCTAGCTTATAAATGAAATATGGATTGGAGCAGATATCCTACCTTAGTCCAATGCTTTT
The DNA here is from genome assembly GCA_034641835.2 of Pinus albicaulis. Classification (NCBI taxonomy): domain Eukaryota; kingdom Viridiplantae; phylum Streptophyta; class Pinopsida; order Pinales; family Pinaceae; genus Pinus; species Pinus albicaulis. The sequence continues at coordinate 647,772,139 of CM076572.1, read as the reverse complement.
GTTGTGGCACGCAACAATGATCATTCGATATTTTTCCTCATGCCTCGCACCTTGTTGGTGATGATGTTCATGCAACTACAAAAATATCATACAAACGATCACAACATACAAGCATATACATTCATCTACAACTATTCAACTAGTCAAGGAGAGCTAAAAAATTTGAATATAAATGGAAACAAAGTTGGAACTAGAAACCAGTCATGTATTATTGATATATGAAAAAGAAGTTTACAACTTTATGGCTTGACGTTGCATATATCTTTCTATGGGTTCATTTGGGCACGTCTCAAGAATCCATTCAACATTCAAGTCAATGAGACAATGGGCTTAAAATCTCTCTCAACAATAGATTCTTCTCTACTTTATTCAACACACCAACTATAACTAATGACTGTTTAGCTAGTTGAATCAATGTGAGGAAGAAGAATTTATAGGAGAGGAGGAGGAGGTTTGGGATCCACGTAAGGTGGAGGAGAGGTCTATCCCTTTGGGGAGTTGCACATTTGTAAGAACTAATAGGCCAAAGGGAGAAAATCAACTTGATCCAGTCAAACAAACCATTTTTAATCTTCTCATGATTTTTTTAAAGCATAGAAGATTCATTTCTATTTTATAAAACTTTACAAAATCAGCTCGGCACAAGTGCCCTTCTGAGATAGAGTGCCACTGGGCACGAGGCTCAGTGTTAATTTCTTCATGGGAGTGAGGCCATAACTGCCTACCAGTGCCGAATCAAATCATAAGTGTTAGTGTCCCGTGATTTGGATGATTGGAAAGCCAAATGACAATGTAACATCAAACCAATATTTGGAGCCCAAGGACCTAGCCTTCTTGGGCTCAGAGAGGGCTCTCTCTATTTGTGTAAGGGATATCTGTGTGCTTGATTATTGTGTTCTTGATTTTAGGCTAGTTATGAAATAGGTTTTTTTGGTTTTGGTTTTTAGGTTGTGAGGGATGAAATGATCAAAGACATAAAATAGGTAAAAAGATGTCATATCAACTGGGCTATGGGGTCGAAAAGGTCAAGAAAGCTTTCAGGTGGTGATACAAGGTTGTTGAAGGGCCAATTTGAGCAAGGTAAAATGGATATTTGGGTAAAATGGAGTGAGATGGACATTAAATTTGTGAATAACAAAGGATTTCAAACATAACTAGTTTAATAGTTGACATAAACATGGTAGGGCTAACCATTAATCATGAGAAATGTAACTGTAAACTGATCAATGCATAGAAATAAACATTCAAGCCATGCATAGAGATATATGACTCTCTAACTTTAGGAAATGGCTATCAGACTTTGGGGAAATACATTTAAGACAAACAAACAACTCAAATCACTATGAAGGAACACCTAAACATAGTATTTCAAGCTATTGGGCACTTTGAAGACAAGATTGCATAGTTTTAGGCAAAGGGAAATATCAGTACAAGACCTCCTTGGTTAAACAAATGACAATCTAATCAATCAAAGAGAGGTTTCATAGGTGGAGCTATGGCTAGCCATGAGTAAGCAGGGCATACCGTGAATCATACTTAGCATGCATAAAACCATAAATGAAACAAGCAAACAATATTCTTTAGTTATCAAAGAGCAATCAAGGATTCTTTGATATGACTAAGAAGGCAAAAAACATAGAAGCTATAAAGAAACAGGAAGCTTGAGGTGTCTCCAAGGGAATTTCTCAAATCTGTTCTCTACTGTCTTATAGCAAGCAAGAACATGGAATTATGAATGAAAACTAAGAAACGAAACAGAGAGAGAGACACTATACCATTCTACCAAGTCATGGAATCCAACAATAGTCCTCTTTCATCATCCAAAAGCACTCAAGAAACTCTTTAAATACATGAGACAAGTGTTTCTTCCAAAGCTTGTATAACCATATATTGCTTCTATTCATCAAGTTCAGCCTTGTTTACAATGAAATTCTTTGGAATATATAGGCCAATATGAGGGAAAACCTCCTAGTTCAACTTGCAATCTCATTGGCCTATCCAAAATATCTGATTTTGTCCTTGAGGCTTTACAAAGCCCAAGGAACAAAATATCTAATAAAATATCTCAAAAATGCTAAAAAAGGAAAATAAATTGACTTTTCCTAACTAACCATGCACAAAAATAGCTAAACGCACATGAGGAAAAGTCACTTTTGAAAGGTACATTTTTTACAAAAATACTTAAGAAATACATCAGCAAAAAGTCCCCTGACTTGTGGACAGCTTTGGATGCCTTCCCGATGTCGAAACAAGGCCCGTGAGGGCTCGTTGGAAAGCTATGAGTGTCTATCTTTTGAAAATGCTTATTTTTCTTCAAAATGATCACTATAAGTCCTCCAAACACAGACATATGTGTAAAAACCCAAAAAATAGGCCTTGCTGATAAACGGGGCAGAGTGTGGAAAAAGTGAGTGTTTTCCGCCATTTTGAGGGAGAAAATCATCTTCAAATGATATAAAAATCGCTGAGTATATGCCCATGAAATTATGGCATCCAATTATACCATTTTAATATTTTTAGGATTCCCCAAACTGAAATGGCGATGCCCATGAGTTTTAGCCAAAAATCCAAAAAATGACAAAAAACCGAAATTTGTCGAATTTTGCCCAAATTTGGCAAGCATGACCCTCAAGGGTTTTCAGAAACATGCTATGAAGATGAGGCCAAAATTTGGAGTTTTGAGGTGTATTTCATCAATTTTGTTGCCAGGTGCCTCCTCTTAGCCTCCTTGAGTTTCTCCTGTGCAGCCTTCAATTTCCGTCGGGCAAACTGATTGAGCTTCTTATAATGCCCGGTAATTCTCCGTTGAAGGTCCAAGTCTCTATTTTCCTTCTCCAATTTTTTCTCCAAGTGATCATTAACCCTCTCAAGCCATCCTTCTCAATTGTTCTCTATCTTTTGTGTGAATAATGTATTGAGAGGGGTAGATTGGAGAAGGGTAGCTTCTTCTTCCTTTTGCTTCTCAATAGCTCTTTTGAGCCCCATGGTTCTTGGCCTCTTTCTCCTGGGCTGATCTTCATCTTCGTTTTCATCGAAATCACCCATGAGTTCTTCCAATCTCACTTGTGCTTTAGAGGCCTCTTTTTTGTATTTTATGGCCTGTGTCTCATATACCGCCATATGGACACTCATCTGTTTTTTTTGAATTTGCAAAAAGTAATTTAAGTTTCTAGCCCTCTCAAGATCAATCCTCAAAGCATCAATTTGGTTTTCTCTATTGATCAAGAGATTTTCTAGGATCCGGGCTTCATTTTCGCTATCATCACTTTGGATTTGAATGATGTCGAATTCCCTTTCCCTTTCATGACTACTTTCTTCTTTCTCCTTTCCTTTGCTTTCGGTGACACTTTTAGTCCTCCTCCTCTTGGGAAATTCGACAATGCGATTCTTGGGCAATTTCCCCTTGCTTTGGAGGGCCCAAGTGACATTTGGAGTTACAAATCTAGGCACCCTTTTCCTTGATGTCCGAGGCTTGGCCACTTTTGGAGAAGAGAGCATGGCCCCTTGCCTAAGAGAGGCAGCTAGCACATGCTCCATTGGCTCTTTAACCTCGCTACTTTTCTCATCATTCTTGCCACTGTCTTGGATTTCTTCATGGATGCCTTGATTTTCCTTTTGCATTTATTTTTGAGGGTTGTCCTCCTCACTATGTTGCACCTTTTCATCATGCTGCAATTATTTTTCATGAGGCTGATGTTCATCATCATGTGGCTGCCTCTGTTCATCATCATGTGGCTGCCTCTGTTCATCATGCTGCACTTGTTCATCATGATGCACCTGTTCATCATCATGCTACTCATAATCATGCCCAGGAGTCTGCTGTTCATCATCATGTTCCTCTTCATCATGCCCTTCTTCCCCTTGCTGCTTTGCCTCACTTTGTTCTTCTTCCCCTTGCTGCCCTTTTTCACTATGATGCTGCTCATCATCATCTTCCTCATCATCCCCTTTCTGCCCTATTTCATCGTGATGCTGCTCATCATTATCTTCCTCCTCTTCCTCATTCTCTTCTTCCTCATCATGCTATTTTTCTTGTTTAATGGGAAATTTGAGCTTCATGGAAATATGCTTGCTTGAAGAAGGCGAAGGATGGTGAGTGGAAGGTGAAGGAGATGTATGAAATGAAGGGACAGTGGCGAAATCCAGATGTGTAATGAAAGTATCCCAAGAGACTTCCTTCTTCTCAAGCTGATGAAGAATGATAGCCTTGATGAGGGAGTGATGGAAGAGGAAAGTTGTCTGCTGAGAAGGAGGATTTTTCTGAATAGTGGAGGCCATTTTCTCAATACTTCTATGTAGGAAGAAATGGAGATTTAAAAATTTGGCCCTCGTGAAATGCATGAGAAATCGAATATGATAGGCATAGACTCGGGAGAATCTTCCCTCGCAAGTGAAGTATTTCATGATTATCTTCATGAGGGGGGCGTAACTAGTCAATAGATATGAGAAAGGAAAAATGGATGGTCATGAATCTCTATGCTCAGGCTTCAGAAAAGGCTTGTATTTTTCTAAGTCCAGGTTGCTTTGTTTAAACCACTTCTCCCTGACATAAGAGATTTTGGTGGCCTTGGAAATGGACCTTGGAATCTAGGCCTGCCAGCTGAAAATGCTTCTCTTGAAATCTCAAAGCACAAATATGTGTCAAAGGGGAATAGCTCTTCACCTCTTTCACTCTTTGACAAAACTCTAGGCACTCAACCTCGTGAAAATTAAACAAGACTGATGGATGATCATTCACTTCTTCAGTGGAAACAGGCTCAAACCTCCTATGAAGGCCACTCCTACTGTCTTGCTTGGGAGGCATTTTGTTTTGAATGTTCTTTGCAACACCAAGCTATCTCAAATTGCCTTTGGAATGTTTCTCAAGCACACACCTTTTCCTCTTTGTCAGTCACTGTTTGACCAAGACAAGCTGATTCAAATGTTTTGTGAAATAGTCTTCCAACACCAATTTTTTGCTCCTTATAAATCAATGTTTTGTCCTCTTTTATGCCAATCAAAAAGTTTTTGTCAAATGAAAAGCAAATAGTCAATTTGATTACTGTGCTTGGGAAAGGTATTTGAAAAGAGGTATCTGTGGCTTTTTGTTAGAACGGAGATCTCCTTGTGTTTTGACAGAAGCAAGACACCATTCCCCAAACAAAAATCTTCTTGTTATTCACTGTTTCCTTACAAATATAAGACAAAAAAACCCTCAAATAACTTTGAAAAAACCTCTCACACACTTTGCTTTTGGGGCTTATAGAGGCTGCACAGATTTGACTGTCTCACCATTAAAAAGAAGACACCTTTGATGTGACAAGGCATTCAGATATGACCACTGTTTTCACTTTACAAGAACTGTGTTCACCTTAGGATCACTGTCTCACTTTACAAACATTGTTTTTACCCTAGGATCACTATTTCCCTTTACAAACACTGTTTTCACCTTATATTTGCAGACAGAGGTTAATTTCATTTTATCACTCTTAGGACACCTTCAGCAATTTGAAAACCTTTACCACTATGTTTTCTATCTTGTCATTAGCATATGGTTCATCACTTTGTTTGAAGGAAGTTTTAGGCCTTTTGAAACTAATATAAACACACCATAGCCTCCTACTGTAACAATATTTTTCAATACAGTAACAAATCACCTTGATTTCCTACCAAGAACTCCACTTTTAAATCAATGTTTTAGTCTTGAAAAACATGGCATAAATCACCCCTTTAGAAATTCGAATGCACCAAGGGGAAAATAAAAATACCTTGAGGATGGCTTGTGGCCTTTTATTGATGATTTGAGCAGGTTTCAATACCTTTTGAAGGCATTTTTTTCATTCAAATAGGCGCGGCAAGTTCAAATGGAAGAGCGCTGTGTAATGAAGAAGGTGTCGGGTCGGCCTTCGGGCAGTGGTGACCAGCACTACAGGAATGCCGCACGCCGCTACAGGCACACTGCGCTACCATTGTAAGCCTTTGTATTTCTTCATCAAAATGCACCACACGCTTTTCTAGGCGCACCGCGTAGGCTTTAAGCCTCAAAAACTCCAAAATTTGCTTGAATCTCCTTGCTTTGGTTAGTGAGTAGCCAGGGGGATGTTGCTCGGTCACTTTGAATTTTGCATATGAGAGCTTTGAAATGATTCTTTATCCTCTTAAAGTTGAAAACCCTTTAAATTTGACTTGTGAGGGTTTGAACGCTTTTTAAAAAAAAATGTCTTTGTTATAACGAAAATCAAATGACTTTGAAAACGCTAAAGGGGCCCATATTCAATTAATGTTAGTAATAAAGTGATGTGAATGCTATTTGGACAGTTTTTGATAGATATGACCCTTCCCAATGTGAAGAAGTCATCCCAAGGCTAAAATCATTTTCACTATTTGCCTATTAAGGGAGGACACTTCTTTCCTCTGTTCATATCTGCTTTTTAGAGGAAAACCTTGCTTAAAGCCATATAATGACTGTAGATTAATCCTTTGAATGAAATTCCTCTTCAGGCATCAAAAAAAAAAAACATCCACAGAGGCTTATGTGTGCCAACTACAAAAATTTCAATCTTGAGAAGCCGCCTATCCTGAACTTCACAAGTGCAACAATAAAACTATTCTTGGTATATATCAATAACTTGCAAGGTTTGGATTGCCAAAGTAATCTAGTCTTCAAATTTTATAGAGGTATAGCAGGGGATGATGAGCTGAAGTTAGAATGTAAAATTGGAAAATTGTCCCTTTGTTCCTTTGTGAAGGAAGTCTGTAAGAATAATGAATTTCTCATTCATTTTACCATTTTTGACAACAATTTCTTTTGAAATCTAAGCCACACTGAAAATGAATGTTCTTCATCCTCAAACAATGGTGACCCTTATACTTGTTTATGAAGGAGGCTTATATTTAACAAATTCCTGGGCTCTTTTCAACCCCTATTTTAATCAAATGAAGAATATCCATGAACAACTGCTAGTGGTTTTATTTGTACTTATTAGCACAATTAAGTTTAAAACCAAAATTGTTTTACTTCCTTGGACATTTGCTTAACAAAATTTCTTCATTCATAATCATCCAATTAGCTTCACAATATATTTCAATTCTATGTTTTAGCAATGAAACTCATGTAAGCACCTTTTAAAACACCATAGCTTTCCCTCTGTTTCTTAACACCATTTTTCTATCCATAAGCCTTCAGTGGCTTTCCCACTGCACTTAAAACCTTGCCTCTATTCCTGGCCCTCTTCTTATTAGATGAAGGAGGCCTTTATCACATTTCCAAACCCTCTGCTCATGTATGGAGGAGGTTTTCTCAGTATTTCAACCCTCTGCTCATGTATGGAGGAGATTTTATCAACGCTGCCATTTCATCAGCTTTCAAACAGTGTTATCTTTCCTTTCAGTGCCTATTCATACTTAAGCAAATGAAAATGACAAATTGACAATAAGCCATGATGGGAATTTCTCTGAGACATGTAATTCTACTGTTCAAATACCTTTGTGCCTCTTTAGACATCACAAGCAGCCTGGCTAGTATTTGCAGAGCATTTCTTGTCATTTATAATTCACTAACCTTTGACTGTGTTTGCAGGAGCTTAATGAAATAAATCTCTGTCCAATACTTGCATCCCAGGCTCAAAACCACATGAGAAGCAGTTGTCTTCTCATGTTGAATTTAATAATGTCTTCTGGAACACTGGTACCCTTCTGCTCTTGAAAGATCCATTAAAACACTCTAAATCCACCTAATATCAGTTTTTCTAGGGCATATGCACTACTGAGTCATCAAGGTTTGTTAGTGGCATGACTTAAGAGTGTAATCAAGCTTTATTTGTAGAATAGGAAGGTTATCTAGGACTGGTTGATATTAGATAGAGGTTCTTTTCGCTTTAAGATAGTTTGCCAAGGGAGAAATGCCTAAAGCGCCACTACCTAACTTAGGGGAGAATTTTTGGACATATTTGGAGTATTCTCTTTGGAGTTGATGGACAAGTTTGTATGAATGAGGCTGGATAGGGCTTGAAAATTAAGTTTTATCTCATCACGAGCTGATTGAAAAGGTTAGGAGGGAAAAAAATGTTTATGGTGTTTTCAAGCTGGCAAATTTGAAAATTTGAGATCAAATGCTAGAGAACTTGGTTTTAAAAACTAGTCATCATCAACAGGTGAAAAATACCGATGATTAACAATAGGTTTGTGAAGGTCTGCTTGAGGAATGATCAACAGAGATTATATCCTTGACATGCCAAGGGATGCAATGACATTTATGAAAATGTATGACAGTACAAAAGGGTCACTAAAATGGTTGTCCAATGTGAAAGATGGGGATTGCAGGGATGGTGATAAAATATTGTGTAACAGATGCCCCCTAAAGCATGAAATCCGAGAGAGAGGAGGGGTGAAATGATTTGTGAGAACATGCCCAAACCAAAACACTACCGTTGGAAGACCTGAAAGAGTAATTACCACCAATATATCTGATACATGAATATGTGGTATGGTCGCAACCATCCATAATAGAGAAAATATAACAAGATCCAAGGTAAGGATGCAACCATATTATGATAAGGATCGTCAAATAGACTCAGGTATGGTCACAACCATCCAATCAGAAGTGTCATGCATATAGTCACAATAAACCAAATCATTCCGTAGCCTATATTTTATTAGAAAAAATACAGGGTCTTAGTATTTGTCTAGACTTGAACATGTACAAATTAAGGCATGTGAATGAACGAAATGAATTCGAACATGCAAGAAAATCTCCTGATTACTAACCAATGATAAAAGTTGTTAACATGAGCAAGGGAGACCATCAATAATGACAATGGTTCTCAAGGTACAACTAGTACAATCCGCGGAATGTGAACAATGAGTTGGAGTTGAACACCCGCGAAATCACTCGATAAAAGGCCAATGATGAGAAACTATTGTCAAATGTGAAGAAATTTCCATTGAGGCATGCAAGCTCTAAGGTATCGGAAGGGAGTCTCTAGGTCATCTTCCTAGATAATGAGCTGAAGTCGACAGGAAGTGACCAATCGAAGGAGGCCCATAATGTTTCGTGTAGAAATTTATAAACATAATAATGTATTTCTGGATTCTCCTGATCTAAAAAATTAATCTTATGTTAAATACATAATCCTTCCACTTAATTATTTGCAGAAATTAAATTTCAAATTGCAAAATACATATGAAGAAAAATCAATAACACATAACACAATTATTTTACCGGGAAAGCTTAAATCTAAAAACCCCAACTATCATATATTATGTATATCAATGGACCATGTAAAAATCTCATAAAAATCTCAACTTATAGAGCTCTCAATAGAATATAAAATCGTCACGCACTATCGTGCAAACATTTTCACCTCCATGCACCAATTTCTTGCCTCTTGACAACCTGCCTCCACTTCGCAATCCCTGCTGAAGAAGAGCCCTGAAGGAATTCGACCTTACCTTGATTGCAATGTGCAATCCTCATAAGCATCTCCAATGTGTGTGTAGATGCATTGAACTCATCACTATATTCACAACTGATAGTCCATCTCACCCTTTCACCTATATCTCCACTGGGTCTCCACTGGATCTAACATGCAAGTAGTTAACTGCTGTATTTGTTTGGTTGCAAGTAAGACACTACTTGTGAATTAATTAAATAATTAATTCACTCATCTATCACTAGTGTATGTTCAGTTACAACTAGCACAAATGAGTTTAACTCACTGAACTGAGCCAAAATAAATAACAACTCACATAACTACTCTTCCAACTCTGTTACAAATTGCCACTATCAGTTATAACGAAGTCCTCCATGCATGAGTCACTAAACAACCTTCAAATTCGAAATTCCTTCAATCAACTGGTTTGCCACACCAGTTAACTGAAATAAAGTGCTCCAAGAGAATAAGTTACTATTTATTTTCTGATTATTATTAAGGGCTAATAATAATCGGCATGCATTCTAATTTTAGATTTGCGATCTATAAATAGACTTCGCCCATCTTCTAAAAATATAAAGTCATCCAAAGAAAGAATTTTCTCAACTATCTAGAATCAACATCCTGCTAATTTTCAAATATGCTCACCATTATAAAAATAGACATGCACCTAAAAATAGCCTATGTGTGTCCCACCTCGTGAAGGTGCTTATTTTTTACCAGGATCAAGGATGATGTTTTCGGATGCCACTTTCACTGTTTCTTGTTGCAATATTCAACTCTCCCTTTCAACAAGAAAGGACTGTCTTTGCATGTGACATGCAACTCGAAGAATTTTGTTGGCTCAAGGGGTCCTGACCCAGGTTCGGAGTTCAAGGTTTGCCAACAAACCCCTATACTACTAGCCCTTTCGGCAATGACCTACTTGCAAAGGTCAAGGTCTCACCCGAAGTACTATGGGTGGGTGCTGGAACCAGGTTTCCGCACCCTGAGGAAGGATAGGTAAGGTAAGCAGAGTTGCGTCCTGCCTTGAGATGTCTAGATATTCCCGAGAAAGACTTATAGGTCTCTTTTTGCATCCACGTGCATCAGGTCAATTATAATATGGTGCTCAATAACCATATACTTCCAGACATTAGCTCAATATTACATAAAACAGAATAAAACAGACCTAGATGTAGCAAAACACTTACAAATAACTTTCGTAGCTGAATATAGAATATGCATAATACAACAATTACCAATGATTCACATAAACAGTAAGTATAGATTCAGTTCTTAAACAACCTTTCTTATTCATCAATTCATCAATTCCCTCTTACAATACCTGTCCCAGCCTACGCACACAACCAGCAGGAGTCCTTCCCCAAAAACCAAACAGACATACTAAACCAAAATTCGCATCAATAGCTCTTCATTGCTCTCCCTTACAATTCAAAATGTTCCTCTATTTAGAAAAATATAGCCTAAAATTTCCTATGGTCCGAAAACCATGGTTTTCAGACCCCAAGTTTACCCTTTGACCCATTACAATGCTTTCGGGGCTTTGACCCACCCCAAAACCCCTGCATTAGACTAAATATAATCAAAAATACAAAATCAGACCAGTTTCGTAGCTCGTAGGAGACCCTGTTCCAACAGTCCCCCAACACAATCTTGTGACTCGTCCTGATTCACTGTGGTGGTGCGGTCTCTATCTGCGCATGTAAGGTATTAAAGGTGACGATCAGTGGAGGTAACACTTCTTGACTTTTGGCAGCAGCACTTTGTGCGATATCGAAAAGCTTCAGGTAGGTAGGTCCTTAGGAGGCATGGTAACCTGCTCCAATATCTGGTTGAGCCGTGTTATGGCGTCATGAGCACCTTGAGATATCTGGAAGGCGCCATCACCTCATGGCTTCAAAGACTTTTTGATGATAGGCTTGGCACGTCGAAGATCCGCAATCGATTCTATGAAGGCGTTGCTAGTTTTCAAGAGTGCTAGACGCTGTACAGGGACGAGGGAGGGAAAGGTAGCTTCAATCTGATCAGAAGAAGCTTCCTTTTGTCGTAATTCCTCCTTGACATGTTGAAGCATCGGGTTGAACTGGACCACTATCTAGAGCTTCATGGCTACCTTGAGCAATTGAGTACCCATAGTAAGATTTCCTTTAATAATATTTGTTGCTTCTATTATCAACGCAGACCGTTGTGCCCGTACCTATGGGGGTATGGTAGGCTATGCTTGGGCCTGACATGCGGTGAATTGGTGGGCCATTTGGGCCTTGAGGGATTGTACATCAGTTTGGGATGCCTTGAGTATTGCAACCAAGCCTTCCATGGTATCCTGGAATGGAGCTAATGCTGGGATTTCATCAGGGATCTCTGTGTCAAGTTGGTGAACCCCTGTTTCAAGCTGCACCATACGGGAGATATCTTTGGTTTGGCATGTGAGGAGCGGTGTGGCCACATCAAAATGTTGCTGTGCGGTCAAGTCGCGATTAAGGATCTCTTGCAACACGATGGTGTGTAAATCCTGTAATGCCTCACGAGGTAGTTGCGCCAAGTCTACTTGTAGTTCCGTAGCTTTTGGGAGGTGGTCACTAACCAAGATAGTGCGAGGTAGTGAAAAAATATGGCTTTCGCTGGCAGGTAGTCTGGAACTGCGAAGAAGTCACAACGTATCCCCATACTGCTTCGTCCCCCTGGGGGATGGAGTATCCTTGCTAGTTGCCCCTTTCGTGCATAGGACTAGTTGCAACTCGACTATGCCAGTTCTTATAGCGAACTACGGTAGTTGTGTATCATCCTTCGTGGCATCTTCCAATGCCATCCGATTGGGGCCTACGATCATCCCAGGGTTGTAAAGGTCAAGAACTCCCATCGTGTAGCTTTGGTTCCATTCTACACAGGGTTCAAAGTGAATTTTCCTTGTAGGGAGCTAGTGGGAAATCATCTTATCAATCTTGGCATCCCCAAACCCTCTCAACATAATGTCTGCAGGTGCTGGACTGTAGGTGCCGAAGCATTCAGTAGGTTAGGGGATGCCATAGCAACAAAAGGATAGGCTTCCCAATTTGGAAAATCGCAGACAACGGAAGTAGGTTGATGGGGTATGACCCAAATGCTAAAGGTCCAAAAAACCAAGTAGTAGAATAACAGAGGCAAATTACAGAGACAATATGGAGCCTTGAGTGGAGTTATCCTGTTTTCCTTATAATGTCCGGGGCTATCCAACGGTAGAGTAAATCTAACTTGAAACTTACCATCAAGCAACCGGCAACAACTCACCATAAATTTACGCATTGACTGCCAGCTGCCTATTTTCCGTAATGGTAAGATGCCTTTTTTATCATAGTTCAGTGCTCTGACGGTCATTATTCACACTTGAGGGCTTTCCCATGGATTTACTGACTTTGGATGATGCCTCCATGCTGCTCATGTATCCCGAATTAAAGCCGATGTCGGGTGTGTTGTAATGCGATTCAGGTACCACTCAAGCAACTTGGCCATCGTACGCATCTCAGCCAGTGCCGTGGCTGGGACAGTTTGGGGATCAGTATTTCCTTCTATCGGGTGAAGGCTCCAGTATTCAACCATGTGTGGTACCAACGTTCCCCTTGATCCATGTGTGATGTACAGGTGTGATCTTCCCTCAGTTAAGGCGTTTGTGTTCTGCAGAGTTGCGTCGAGCGCCCCTGTGCCATATTCCACCCTAAATGTTCACAGAAAATCATCTCGTAAATTATCCCAATGGCGTGTGCACTGATGCTGCTCTACATCTAGATACCAGGCAACTAGATGCAGTCCTAGGTCATGAATAAATAGGTGAACCTGTTCGTTTTGGTTTTTTTCACCCCATTGCATTTCCCATGCAAGAAAATATCTGCGTGGGTCTTTTGACCCAAGGAAATTTTAGATCCATCTCCCTGCTGGGGCTCCAAATCGCAGGAGCATCTTATCCCGACATTCCTCTCAATGGCGAAATACCTTCCCATGCGTATCCCACCAACGTGCAGGCGCCCCACGTAGGGCTAGCTGAAGGGCCCCTAGCCTGCATCCCTTGGGAAATTTTGCTTTGAATGCGCATAAAGATTCCTTAATGTCACCTGAGTCCCCAAAATAGGGCAGGTCTCTTACCTCGGCGGAGATGCAATGGAAGTTCCTTGTGACCCGAAGACATCGTAACACCAAAACCTCATGCAACCAGCCTTGCCAATTCTCCATTTCCCCATCAAAATCGAAAAAGCATTCACTGTCTTTTTCCCAGTAGAGCACTCCTTCCACCGTGGGGTTAATCAAGTCCTCATCCTATGTAGTCAAATTTTAAATGTGATCTACTTCTTCCTCATCACAGGCTGGATCTGTATACCGCACACCTTCCGCGGGATCCAGTGGTACTATTACTCACGTACCATTATTTATAAATACCATGATGTGCTTTTTGAGGTTGATGACACCCCCCATATGTATAGCCTAGTCTAGTCCTAGGACTTTAGGGTAGGGATCCACATCTTCCATGATTTCTATTACCTCAAAGTCAGCTTGGACCTTTACTCCTGTGATATCTACCATGACTTTTGGTAGCCTTCCTAGAGGGATGATCTTTTGTTTATTGGCCATGCGCAACTACATGGTGGACCATTCTAATTTAGGTTCTCCCATTCACTGCCAGGGTTTCTTAGGTAACACGTTCTCATCTGATCCAAGGTCCAAAATAACTTGATCCATCTCGTAGTCACCAATCTGCATAGTCAGCTGCATTTCTCTACCAGTGCATTTTTTATACCTATATAGTTTGTGTACATCCTTGGTCCTGGAGGTCAGATCAGGCCATGATGCACAGCCATTCATTAATGCCTAAAGGTTCTCTAAAACCTTTGGGTTACGTAACAAGTTCAGACATGCCTGCAGAAAGGGCTCAACCCACTCATCTGTCTTAGGGTGTGTCGGTACCTATGCAGTAGCTGCTACCCTCTGAGCGAGGTCCTGGTTAGCTATGGCCATGGTCTCTTGTCCCCTCTTTATGTTCAATCCTCCTTGATAGGTCAGAGGATCCCTGGCAGCCTCTTCCTTCAATCCCTGGGAGACCATCCCACTGCGTGTTATGACTTTCACACTTGGGTCTATGTTCCTTAACTCGGCTTTAAATCTCTACACATTCTGCATAGGGGTGGGCTACTTTTCCTAAATTTTTGCTATTAATATTTGGCAATATTCGACCGCATGGTCTAGCTATCTGCAATATTTGCAGGATTGCCTAGTGGGATTTGGGCAGTCCTTTGCAAAGTGTCCTAATTCCCCGCAGTTATAACAGATTCTCTGTTCGTGCCCTTGACCTGTGCTTCCTCCCCGACCTCCCCTGCCCCTTGCTGGAGAGCCACCAAATCTCACGGGATATCTTGGTGACACAGGGTCTGATTGTACCCTATACAAGTTTCCTCGATCTATCATTAAGTTGTAAGTGCGATAGTTTTTCACATCGTGTCCTACCGACTGGTAGAACCTGCACCACTATTTCTTCAGCTTTGGTACATATGCACCTAGCCGAGGGCAATGGTCCGTATCATGTGACCTTGTTACATAGCAATCATCGCATCATAGCACAGGTTCGCTCGAGCCTTGTCATGATAATATGGGCAGATCAGACTAGGTCCTCCTACCTGCATGTAATCTACCAATAGCAGGCACTGATCCATTGTATGGCCAGATACCCGACATCGTATGCACCACAACTCTGTGCTGGCTCCTTTTCCTCGTTCCTTTCGCAGGCTCTGAATTTCCATGTGCATAGCTCCGAGTTGCTCCTGAATTTTTTGTACTCCTAATGAAGTATCTTCTCTGGGCGCAGCTTCTAGTTTCATAGTGACTTCCACAGCTTTATCTTGCGACTCAAAGGTTTGGTGATTCATTGGCGTACGTAGGTGGGGCAAAAAAATAGCGATGAACCATTCTATATGTTGTTTGTCTTCATACTCAAATCCTCCTTCCCTCATTTCTTTCTTCAATTGCTAATCAACCTCCCATACAGACTCACACACACTTTGCTTGAAGTCCTTTAATTCTTCTACCAACTAAGAGTAAGATTTTGGCTTCTGGAATTGTTGCTTCAGAGTGTCCTTAATATCTTGAATAGACACACTCCTGTTCTGAGAGACGTATCGCATATACCAGTCTAATGCTCTATCTTTGAACGCTAGGGACAGTTGCACTCTCTTTACCATATCATTTGTCACATTTTGTGTAGTCCATACGGAATCTGCAACAAACCAAAATTGGTCCATATCCTCGTTTCCTACCCCCTTAAAGGTAGGTAGTTTCAGGTGTGCAGCCATATCACTGTCTGACGGAGGTGGAGGTATGGGCAAGTTCTTACCTTTATGCAGCCTGGACAGTGGTTTAGCTGGGGGGCTCTACACAACCGTCTCTCATAGAGGGTTATAGGCAGATCTTTCCCCGTCAAGGTTGGTTCGATAGTATTTACCACTACACGTCACGCTCCCATCTGGATCCGAGGTCATTCAGTCGGTATGACTACACAGAATGCTCTTTTTGCACGGTAATATCTTAATCAACAAAGGTAATGTCTTCAAAAACTTTCCACAGAACCATTTAAAGAATATTTTCTCGGCCTCAGAGTAGGAGACAAACTGAACAATGGAAAATTCTATCACAAATCCTCCTAGCACATTGCCCACCCAGTGATCTACCGTGCACGTGATAGTATTATCAGTCCTTTCTAGCTGCTGGATCAATGCTGGGGTCCACTAAGTGACTCGTTCATCCTTCCAACACTTATGGAATTCTACGAGCCTAGCCATCCACTCCTGAAGCTTGATTGAAAATTTCACAAAGAATATTTCGTAGCTCTATATAAGAATGTACCTATTTTTCCACTTTTCTTCCATTAACTTCGTGTTGCGATTTTCTTTTACTGTAAATTCCTGGATCTGCTTTTCAAACCACTCCTCAATTTCCTTCCTTTCAGGCTTCCAATATTCTCTTGTCATTACCCGATCCCTTCCTCAAAATCCTCCAGGTCCCGGCAACGGAACCATTTGTTGGCTCGAGGGGTCCTGAACCAGGTTCAGAGTTCAAGGTTTGCCAACAAACCCCTATACTACTAGCTCTTTCGGCAATGACCTACTTGTGAAGGTCAAAGTCTCACCCAAAGTAGTATGGGTGGGTGCTGGAACCAAGTTTCTGCACCTTGAGAAAGGATAGGTAAGGCAAGCAGAGCTGCATCCTCCCTCGAGATGTCCATATTTTCCCGAGAAGGACTTATAGGTCACATTTCGCATCCACGTGCATTAGTTCAATTATACTATGGTGCTCAATAATAATATACTTCCATACATTAGCTCAATATTTCATAAAACAGAATAAAACAGATCTAGATGTAGTAAAACACTTACAAAAAACTTTCGCAGTTGAATACAAAATACGCATAATGTAGCAATTACCAGTGATTTGCATAAACAGTACGCATAGATTTAGTTCTTAAACAACCTTTCTTATTCATAAATTCATCAATTCCTTCTTACAATACCCGTCCCAGATTGCGCACACAGCAACAGGGTCTGCACATAGCAGGACTCTGGATCTCTGCACACATAGCCATCAGGAGTCCTTCCCCAAAAACCCAAACATACTTAATAAACCACAATTCGCATCAATAGCTCTTCATTGCTCTCCCTTAGAATTCAAAATGTTCCTCTATTTATAGCAATCTAGCCTAAACTTTCCTATGGTCCACAAATCATGGTTTTTGGACCCCAAGTTTACCTTTTGACCCATTACAATGCTTTCGGGGCTTTGACCCACCCCGAAGTCCCTGCGCTAGACTAAATATAATCAAAAATAAAAAATCAGACTAGTTTCACAGCTCGTAGGAGACCCTGTTCCAACACATTTTCTCTGCAACTCTTGTATGCAACACTTCCAAAACTGAATAGCCTCCAAACAACTTAATCAATATAGTGCATCTGTCATCAAAGTCTTCTGACCTCTGCTTAGCTACTGCACATGTCTTCAAGAACCACTGCGTTGTTGAACTCTGCACCCATGTAATCTGCACTTGGTGTCAACTCTGATCCACGCTCTAGTATCTGACACTGTCACTTTGATCTAACTACATCAATCCAACTGATCATGCTACCACTGCTCTGTGGGCACCTTGTATCCAGATTCAATTCATGAGATCCACACAATCTCAATGAATCCTACCCATAAATTCCTCCTTGGGATTACTCATGCATGTTGCCCCACCTCTCATCTTGTGGTATAGCTGCATGCACTCCCTCTGCCAATATGGCATGAAATTTCTCTGCATGAGTGGTTGTTCCCACTCCATGATCCTCATCTTGTGGCTACTCCACATCCCGAGCTTCACTCTTACCTGCATGAAAATCTTTCTCCCACTCAAGCTTCAATTTCATGTCTTTCTCACACTTCCCAATATTAGGAAGATCCGTAGAAATCCCATCTACTTCAAGTTTGTAGAGATTCTTAACTCGAATCCAAACATTATTGGCTTTCCCTGTTGCTTTGTGTCGTAGGAAATTTTTTCCTTCACTAAAGACAACATCATAGCCTCTATCCTTTAACATTGCGACTGAGATTAAATTATTCTTTAAACCTGGAACATGCACAACATATTTTAAATGAAATAGTTTACCTGACACCCTCTGAAAGGTAATGGTACCAATTTCGGTTGCACTATATCATCCATCGTCGCCCAACTCAACATGCATCTGGAGATCTTTCTCCACCAAGTCACTGAATAATTTCTCATTTCTCTTCATATCAAAGGAAGCACCACTGTCAAAGTACCACCTCGATCCCAATGCACTAGACACCATGCATGTGATCAGTGAGAATTCAAGCTCAAATTGTGAGGAAAGAGCCTCACCAGCTGCATCTCTAACAACCATCTTGTTCTTCTTCTTATGTGGACAATTTGTGGCAATATGTCCAAACTCACAACAATGAAAACACTTCACTTTGGACATGCTGTGCTCCTTTCCTTCTTCACCGGCCTTAGATATAGAATGGAATTTCTTCCCCTTCTTATTCTTCGACTTGGTAGCCAAAGAAAAATCCTATTCATCCTCATGCTTTGATGAAGAGCCATTCCTGGTGGTTTGCCTTATCTCCTCCTGCACTAGATCCGACCACAGTCTCTTGCAATCTGGCAGTTTCTCCTATGCATTGACAGAGTCTTGATAACTGTGCCAACTATTTGGAAGCGCAAGGAGAGACAAGCACACCAAGTCATCATCCACAACACTGACTCCTACACTCCCAAGTTCATCCCTGCATTAGACAAACTTTGTCAAGTATACTGGAATAGTGTCGTTCTTCTCCATCTTGATTTTTTTGAGTTTATCCTTTAGCGCCAATTTCCTATGGTCGCTGCTGCTTTGGAAACGATCCGTCGAAGTCTTCGACATTGAAAATGGAGTGGATTTCCCATGAAGGCTTTTGAAAATATTTTCTCTCAAACCTTCTAACAAAATCATCCTCACCCTTTCTACTTTCTTTTTCCATGCGTCAAGTATTGCAGCATCCACCAAAGTGGGCTTAGGAACATTGCTATCAATGAACTCCTTCAATCCATTATCGTCAAGCACTGCCTCCATCTTGTCCTTCCAGGCTATGTATTTCAAGTTTCCCTCGAGTGCATACTCCAACCATAACCCATTGAAATCCATTTAATTGTATACTCAACTGTCGCACCAAGAAATTCTTGCAGCAATTTTGAATTGTTTCCACCAACAAAAAACTCAGCACCACTTCAATATTGCAATATATATTGATTAACACTACTCTGATACCATGTAGAAATTCATAGAAACAATAATTTATTTCTAGAATCTCCTGATCTAACAAATTAATATTATGTTAAATACAAAATCCTTCCACTTAATTCTTTGCGGAAATTAAATCACCAATTTCAAAACACATATGAAGAAAAATCAATCACACATAACATAGTTGTTTTACCGAGAAAGCTTAAAGCTAAAAACCCCAACTATCATATATTATGTATATTAATGGATCATGTAAAAATATCATACAAAGCTCAGCTCATAGAGCTCTCAGTACAATATACAATCGTCAAACACTATGAAGCAGAAATTTGCACCTCCAGCACCAATTTCAATTTCTTGACTCCTGACAGCCTGCCTCCACTGCGCAATCCTTGCTAAAGAAGAACCTTAAATGAATTTGAACTTACCTTGCTTGCACTGCGCAATCCTCATAAGCATCTCCAATGTGTGTGTATATGCATTGAATGCATCACTATAGTCACAACTGATAGTCCATCTCACCCTTTCACCTATCTCTCCACTGGGTCTCCACTAGATTTGGTAGTTAATTAATTCACTCATCTATCACTAGTGTATGTTCAGTTACAACTAGCACAACTGAGTTTAACTCACTAAACTGAGCTAAAATAAATAACAACTCACATAACTACTCTTCCAACTCTGTTACAACTTGACACTATCAATTATAATGAAGTCATCCATGCATGAGTCACCAACCAACCTTGGAATTCAAAATTCATTCAATCAACTGGTTTTCCACATGAATTAATTGAAATAAAGTGCTCCAAGAGAATAAGTTACTATTTATTGTCTTATTATTATTAAGGGTTAATAATAATCGACATGCGATCTATAAATAGACTTTTCCCATCTTCTAAAAATAGAAATTCATCCAAAGATAGAATTTTCTCAACCATATAGAATCAGCATCCTGCTAATTTTATAATATTCTCATGATTCTAAAAATAGACATACACCTAAAAATAGCTTGTTTGGGTCCCACCTAATGAAGGTGCTTATTTTTCACCAGGATCAAGGATGATGTTTCTGGATGCCACTTTCACTGTTTCTTGTTGCAATATTCAAAATTTCCCACATCATTCACATGAGGCATAGGAATAATATGATAGTGAATCAGGAATGAACATAGGATCAGGGGTTGAAAAATGCTTAAGGAACTTCTCGTGAACATATTGGCGACACGACTCTAGAATTTGGAAGTATTTGACATCAAGAGATATGAAGTCATGGTGTCAAGGCAAATATTAGTTGAGAAGTCAAAACTGATAACCCAAACCCATGGAGGAAAAATGACAAATATGGGATGTCCCCAATCCGAAATGAACTAAAGACAAGTGTCATGTTCAAGAGTGACATACCGCTGACATGACTGAGAATTGGTTCCGTTTTCTCCCACCATTTATGGTGAGTACCAAAATTGTTTTTAGAAACAATATTGAAGGGGATAACATATGCTTGTCATGTAAGTTTGTCCTTTGGACAAATCTATCTGAGTACATTTTACGAGCACTAGGAAAGAGGAACTCGGTAACGTCATGGTGAATATTTCTGATGTCATTTAGTTGTAATGAGTCTGGCAAAGGAAGAAATAGACGTCTTTTCATGTTTAGAGAATTTGAAAAGAAGCGGAAAAGAAAAATCCAACAAGTCCCTTTTCTTAGATAGTCTCACAGATCCGAAAAGGTAGAAAACAATATCTGAGAGAACCACTTAGCCTTGTTCGACTAAGGTATTCCTTTTTCGTAAATAATATTTCCCAACCCGAAAAATGGGTAAACATATACTTGGAAAATCACGTTTCACAGCCTTTAACGAGTTCAAAATGACAAGAGTCTCGGTAATCTTTTCAATTTTTGAGAATCAGAAAAGAATTGAAATATGACTCTGGGGGGTGAATTTTTCTTGTTTTTACCGAGTCCAAAAAATTAATATAACATAACTCATTGTTTCATCGTCTTCATCGTGTAGGACCTGTTGCTGCATAAGAAACAAATTTAAAACCCATTTTTTGAGATAAAACATTAAAATAATCGAAAAATAAGTCCAAAAACCTAATTAGGGTTTAAAAAAGGTTATGCAACATTGCAAATAGTAAAAACAATTTACTTTTCACCTTTTCACCTTCTTTTGAGAATTTTACCATTTTTTACTGTGAACTTGTGGAGCTGATAGTAGGAAATCCAGGAGGTTATTTGCGAATTTTTTTTCTCCAGGTATGAGCTCTCATCTTCTCCTACATTTTAAGTCATTTTTCATTCTCTGTTTTTATGTTTTAATGCATTTTGGGTGGAAGTTTTGTAATGGCTTGATCACGGTGGTCAACGCAGGTTTTGGGCACGAAGTCGCGCCCAACCCCACAAAATTTAAAAGGGGAGGCGCCAATCGGCGCCTCTGTTTGAAAAATAGTAGTGCCAATTGCCGCAGCCAAAAATGTCCAAAATTTTCTCCAAAATGTTTGATTTAAATGATTAAAATTTAAACCTTATGGATAATAGGAGCCTCAATTGTAGTTTTTGTAGGGAAATCAATAGCCAAAATGGTCATAGAGTGGAAAGAATGAGAGCATGAGGAAGAGGATAAAAAATCTATGGGAAACAATGCATGCATGGATGCCTTGAGAAAGTGTGGGCTCTTGAAATTCTTCCTGACACCATGTCTAGGAGCTCAGCTGGAACTATTGTAGTAACTGATTAGTGTGTGGGACACTGATCGAGAAAGATTTATGATTCATGACCAAGAGATGGAAATATAAGTCTTCGACATTTATTTCATTACTGGATTGTCACAGAGGGGAGAGAAACTGATCCTGACAGGTACCCAGCCCCTTATTGAGAGCATGGGCATGTTTATAGACATAGTTTGTCCAAGAGCAAAGAAAGGATAAAAAAGCAGCAAAGTAGATATTAAGATAATGCCTAACTTGACACTAAGGGTAGTGCTACATACTATAACTCTGGTCGATGGATCTCAGGCTCCCCATGAATCTACAAAGACAAAGATTCAACTAGCCATGGATTGCATGGATCCAACCATTTACAATTGGGCGGAAGCAGTAACAATCAACTTAAAACATCAAGTAACCACATGAAAGAATGGGAAGCTGAAATAATTTTGATATGGGTCCATATTGATACTGTTCATCCTGGAATGGTTGCCGATATTCCAGTGCTAGGAGGTGATAGTACCTATGCCACCAACACGAGAGCCATGGATGGTTCGTTGGGAAAAGTTGATGCCTCGGTCAGGAGGTGGTCAACACATGTCATGGAAGTTGAAATTCTTTGACTGTCTACGTCGACAAATCATCGTGGTAGAGGAATGGTCATACAATGGTACTGATTTCATGGGTGATCTGAACCTTCCACTCCCAGAAGGAGATGATTGGGATGAGGCTTTGGGTAAAAACTAATATTTTATTTTTATGAGTATTATGATTTTTTTGGTTTATATATGTTTTGATATTTATCCATGCATTGCAAGTGTTGGCCCAGAGAGACATGTAGGGATGTCCCCCATAGCACAGGTTGTCCCACACAATTTTAAAGCGGCCCCTCATGGTGAGGGAAGTGAGGAAGAAGAGATTGCGCGCAACTTGAAGGGACTCACAAGTGGGATCCCAGATTATGTGAGATTCGAAGGTGTTCCTCGTGCTTATCAAAGGCACACTACAGGGGTGTCTAACCATGTCCAATGATTACTTAGGTGGGTCGTATGTGCAGTAACGTGCTATCATGAGCACCATGCTGATTAGACGCCTAGGTTTCATTTCTGCATATTTTTGGGAGAGGTGATGTCTTGGGATGTAACCAAAACACATATATTTTTTGAATTATGATGCACGTGGATGCAAACAATTGATATATATATATATATATATATATATATATATATATATTCTTATTTTCATGTCTAATCTTACTATGTAATGATGAATGCTTTTTACAAATTTTGCAAATGTCTATCTAATACAATATTGGCTATTGCATCAGTTAATGTATTCAGTCTTCTAGGAATATGTTGATATGTGATATAATCAAAATTCATTTCTAACAAACGAACACGCAAATACATCCTTAAAATCCGAGGGTTTCTAATAAAATAATTCCCATTGAGTTGGAGAACAACAAGCTGAGAGTCTAGGTTTACAATTAATTCACAAATGTCGAGAGCAATAGCTTCAGTTAAGGGTTTGATGACTACACTGTATTCAGTGACATTGTTGGTTGTTTTTCCTAGACAAATACCTTGAAGTTATACTAACCCACCATTAGGATCATAAATCACCCAAGCTACGGAGGACGGGTTCAGGGTACTATAGGAGTCACCTTCCACGAAACTGACATAAGGAGTGATGGAAATCTGTACAGTAAGAAAAGACATAATAAGCGGGAAAAAATGCTCACAAAGCACACCAGGCCAAAAAATGTACAAAAATGGAAAAACACACTTATGTACAAAAGGACATGCATGAGAAACACATGCATAATGTTTTTGAGATACAACCCATTTTTGGGCTGATCCAAGGGATAACCTTCATAGTCAATAAGCTCATAAGCTCCGTTCTGCAAAAAATTCTTAACGATGTATGACCCATGCCACATGGGTTCAAATTTACCTACCCCCAGCTTATCATGAGCTTGATCATCAAAATGGGCTTTGACTTGCTTTTTCTGTGCTTCTATGACTAGAGAAAAAAAGCAATGAGTTTCATCTAGCCTCTCCAAATATAGAACGTGTTCTTCCTCTAGAAAGGTATTAGGCAATAATTCAATAGCTATCTTGAGGGAAGGAATTTCACATTCAAATGCAAGGATAACTTCTAGACCATAAATAAGATAGAATGGGGTGAATCCAGTTGCATCCTTCATTGAGGTTTGGTAAGCCCAGAGAGTTAAGAACAACATGAGATTCCAATTGGACTTGTGCATCCAAATCATATACTGAATCATGGTGACTAGAAACTTGTTCATAGCTTCTACTTGACCATTGGCCTAGGGGTAGTACGACGTTGAGATGTCATGGTGCAAACCCAACTTGGTAGTCAAATCATACATCATATAATGGAAAAAATGGGAGCCATGTTCGGTGAAAATGGCTTGAGGGACACCAAACCTAGTAATCACATGATTGAAAAGAAATTGTGTAGTCGTCTTACTATTAGCTATGAGTGTAGGCATTACTTCAGCCCATTTAGTGAATTAGTCCATGACTACGATAATATAACCATGCCCCCCAGTTGAGCGAGGGTCACATGTCATAAAATTGATACCCCACTTTGCAAAGGGACCAATGGTAATGACAGGATGGAGGTGAGCAGGTGGTGTGCGCATCTTGCACTGGTAAATATGGCACTTTTGACATTTATGGACAACGAGAATATAGCCTTTGAAAATGGTAGGCCAGAAATATCCAACACTAAGGATTTTTTGAGCAGTAGCATACCTAGACATGTAACCACCACATGCACCAGAATGGCAGTCATTGAAGACTTTTTTTTAGCTTCCTCCAGGGTCAAACACCGGCGGAGACCAAAATCAACTCCGATGCGGCATAAAGTATCTTCGACTATGCAATAGGGCTGTGAATGATGATGGATATGTCGTCGACAATATTTCATCAGCTTAGACCGGAAGGTGGAAGTCTGGAGATAAACTATGATATCACTGTACCATGGATTGAGGGTGCTAATTGGAAAAATTATGTCATTTGGAATGCGTTCCTCGGAACCAGAGGGAGCATTGGAAAAAGGTAAAGAGAAGATAAAATCGGAAAAAACCAATGATTTCTTCGATTTGGTGGTAGTGAATTCCAAATCGAACTCTTGGAGGATAAATATCTGTTGGAGCCCCATGATTTTCTTGATTGGAAAGAACAAATCTGCAGGGAACCACATCAAACCACTTTGGAGTCCAAGGACCTAGCCTTCCTGGGCTCAGAGAGGGATCTCTCTATGTTTATGATTTTAATGGTTTATCTTTGGGATTATGTTTTCTGATTTTAGGCTAGTTATGAAGTTCTGGGATTGTTTTCTTTGATTGATTGATTGATTGATTGTTGTATTAACTGATTGTAGGTTTAACAGATAGAATGTGGGAATTTTAATCCATTGGGCTATGGAGTCATAAAAGGTTTTAATTGTACATCAAATCTGCAAGGGTTTTCATAGGGAAAGCTAACTATATCAAGTGGATCTTTTTAGTTTAGATGAAATATGAAATGAAAGTAAGTTGTGAATTCAGTAAAAATAAAGGGAAATTAAGAATCCTTTAACTATACTTTAACAAGAAAATCCTTTTAAGGTAATAGTTTCAAGAGGAACTAAAGATCAAGACACCCCTGAATTCTTTAGCTAAAATTCTACTAAGAAAACCTTTAAGACAACAATCCAGCAATCCTAGAGAGTAGGACACCCCTGAATTCTTTAGCTATTACTTTCAGACAAAAAACACATTCAAGATAATAGTTCAGTGAAATTAAAGAGCAGGACACACCTGAATTCTTTAACTTGACTTCAAATAAGTCACTTAAGATAACAATCCAATAATACTAAAGAGAAGGACACCCTTGAATTCTATAATAAGACCTTGCAGAAGAAAACATCTAGATAAAAGTAACGGACAGAGTTAAGGTGCCCAAACAACATGTCTTAATCTAAAATTTCCATTCTATTATCAGAGAAATGATGTACAGTATGGTAAACAAAGGAGAAAAAATGACAAAGAGGGATAAAATCACCATTAACATAGCTCAAGAATCTTGTGAATGTTCTTGTATTAATGATTTCCAAGACAGTTACAATACTCTAGTGCAATAAACTTTGTAGCTCAGAGTCTGATCAAATGCAGCCCAATAGTCAATCAACTAGCTAACTATCAACCAACAATAATAATGAAAAATACATGCATTATTTATCTGTAGATGAGGAGGTGATCGTAATCTAGGGTTTCAAGCTATAGTTATTAGAGAGTAAATGTAATCTTGACCTTTGAGACCATGCAAGGCCCAAGGCAAAATATCATTGACTAAATCATTGTAATAATAACTTTTGACTTAAATGCTAGCCTAATTTTTAGATATTTTTGACTATTTGGCTTTATCATTAACTTTTACAATAACTGTTGAGCTGCTAAAAATATCTTTGACTAAAACATTAACTGAGGTAGCTTGTCTTAAATCAAAATGTGGCTGTAGGTGGAAAATGTGATTTGGAAGAAGTAAAGGCTGAGTGCCTTAGTCATTCAAACCTATTTTCCTTTGTTGATTTGTCTTAAAGCTCTGATTAGTCTTTAAAATTTGATTTGATTTTTAATCTCAAACCTGTCTTCATATGTATCTTTTATCCTTTAATTATTTACTGATTTTTTATCTGTTCTTGTCATATCTTTCTTTATCTCTGCCCTTTGACTATTTTATCTTTCATATTTCTGTGATTTGCCTTTAAATTTGTCTTCTAACTTTGTCTTCACTTTTGTATTCATCCTTTGATTAAACCTTTAATATCCTTAATTTTAATAAAAAATCATTGTTCTCGGAGGAACTGAATGATCC
This sequence comes from Pinus albicaulis, assembly GCA_034641835.2. Taxonomy (NCBI): domain Eukaryota; kingdom Viridiplantae; phylum Streptophyta; class Pinopsida; order Pinales; family Pinaceae; genus Pinus; species Pinus albicaulis. The sequence goes on along the minus strand of CM076572.1, from coordinate 647,745,348 downwards.
TTGTTTATCGTGATTTCCCGCTGCTTCCGATCTTTCTTTAACTGTGCAGTCACCATGAAACTCTTCTTTCTTCCTTACTCTGTCTTTTGAAAACAAATTGCTACCTCTGGAGTAATTGCATGATTATTATTGGTCGTGATCCATTACTGTCTTCCATTATTCTTGCGCCCTTGGTCCCTTTGATGAACAAGGCATTCTGGATTGTCACCTAGAAAATATGTTTTAAACCATGATTGTACCTTATAAACATAGATTTATTTAATGTGATTTCTTACATATCGGTCACCAGCACAATGAAAAACAACTTGTTAATTAAAAACATGCGCCATGGACAAAGTCCGGATATGGTGGCTTTATTGTTTTTCTACATTTATCATGTCTTTAGAGAGCAGGGGTTAACATAGAGGATAGGGGGCTTATCTCAAAGGAACAAGGCTTCGAAACTTGTTTGAATGGGGTCAATGGTTTTGGGTTATGGCACGAGGGTGGTTTAGAATTTTTCACATGGGGCATAGGTGGTGAGGTGGTTTTGGTTGCAGGGATGCGATACCACAGAGGGAGAGACGCGTGGCAGGATGGGATGGTGGTAAAACCATCCATATCACAAGGTCAAAGGGTGTTTAAATGGTGGGATTTTTGATGTGTGATAAGGCGCGATGGCCGTTGGATAGGAGGGGTGAAAATCCAATGGTGGTCAGGATTGGATGGAGCACAGGTTAATTAAGAAGGTGGGGTTGGGTTTTGAAATGACGCGGCGGGTTAAATCAAAGAAGGACCCAAGGTATCTTAAGCGGAGGCACTTAACCATAAGGTGGGGCCATGGTTATATGGGAATTATTAAATGAAGGTTTTAGAGCAGGGATTTAGGATGGTGGGGGCCTAGGTATATTAAGAGCAGAGGTGCTTTAAAGGGTTAAGGCCAGGGTTGTATGAGAGCGGGGAAAAAGGGTTAGTAAGGTGGGAGCTAGAAGATAGAAGGGGTCGGGTATTTTTTTTAAATAAATAGAGTTTATTTAAAAGAGAGTGGGTCTCGAATAAAATAACATTTAGTTTTAAAACAATGTAAAAAAGGGTTTTTTACATTGTTTTGATGGAAGAAGGGAAATAAATGAAGGGGGAGGGTTTTTGTGAGGAAAATGGGGTTTTAGGAAGGGGAAAAAGGTAGGAATGGGGGGAAATGGAGTTTTTTAGAAGGGGAATAAAACCAAAAAGAGGGCTTTTAGGGTCAAACATGAGTTTTTTCACAGCATGAGGGTATTGAGAGAGGAAAAATGAGAAATAGTGAATAGGTAAAATGAAAATAATGAAGGCAGTGAGATTTCTGAAAATAAATGATATTCGGGGAATGTTATTTTCTGTAGACTGTAGAAAATCCATAATTATTTAGTCATACTGTAGAATATAGGAGACTAAAAGTGGCTCTAGCTAGTGAGGGCAGCTCCTTTAGGAGGTGTCAAGAACCTCAGATCTCTGGCTTTTGTAGATTAGTATCCTATTTGTATTTGGCTGATTTTCCATTTTGTAATTGTCGATCTGCTGCAATTCTTGTAACTGTGACCTTTAAACATTGAAAACCATGTTTCCTGCAACTTAATTCTTCTTACCCATCATTCTATTCTAATATTTTTTCTTCATTTATGGGTGAATTTAGATTGGAAAACCCCTGACATCATTTTTATTTTGAAAGAAAAAATTATCTATTTATACCCTTATAACTTCCAAAGGCTTAGATTAGACTGATGAGCTCTTTTATTTCTTTACCTAACTACTTATCTGTCAATATGAAATAATTTGACAGATTTTATTCTCTAACTATCAACATGAAATTTAAAGAATGAATGAATCAAGATTAAGCAGTTTGATCATCATGAATTGTGGCATTTTGGACAAAATGCACACAATATTATTTTTCAAAAAGTAAACTAAATTGAGGGCTTTGATCTTGGATATTTCATTTGTCATTTATCCCTCACTTTTATTATTGGTTCAGATTTATGCTTTGGAACCAATGTCTTTTTCTATCTACCTATTGATAAGCCAAGTTTAAACAGTTTGGAATTATCTTCATTTCTAACTTATCAACAAAAATTCAAATTTTGTACAATCATGATTAGGCTTTATGATTGAACAAGAATTTTTCAAAAGTAGTGGCATTTATATTTGCGCACTTTCAGAAATATTCATTTTTGGTATGGGGATTACCTTTTTCTTTTATCTGCCCTCTTTTATTCTTTTCTTTCTTTCCTTTTTTTTGTATCAATTTTTCTGAGTTTTGTTTCAAGAAATGTTATGTACAATGAAGAAAAATTTAAAATGAGATTCTTAATTGAAATAATGCTTGAGCATCCTTCCATTGACAAGACCTCCAAACAATTCAGTTCCATCCATTTCTTGTAGGAAAAATGCATTGTTACCTCTAGCAGAATGAATGGTGTATGGACCTTTCCATAGATGATCAAATTTCCCATGCTTGCCTTTGTCCTCTCTTCTTGAATCCTATTTCAATACTTTGTCTCCTATGCTGATATCATTTTATTTGGTCCTTTTGTCAAAAATATTCTTCATATTCTCCTGTAACAATTGTATTTTGTTGTACACTCCTTCTCTGGTTTCCTGCAGCTGTACAGTCTAGTTTATTCTCCTTTGTATGTCATTTTCTTTAGACCGCACCTCTTGAATGAGCTTGATTACTGGCATTACCAAGGCTGTTGGGAAAAAAAAATCTGTTCCATAGAAAAGCCGGTAGGGTGATATGTCAATTGATTTCTTATTTGTTAGCACGTATGCCCATAGTGCATGTATTAATTTGTTGTGCCATAATTTATTGTTTTCCTCCAGCAATTTTTTAATGATGTTCATCAAAATCTTGTTTAAGGATTCAACCAACCCATTACTTTGAGGGTAATAAGATGTAGAATTCCCCAAAGTAATGTTATATCTGTGGCAAAATTTCACCATTTTCTTGGATTTAAAATCAACATCATTGTCAGTAATTATTTTTCTGGGACAACCAAACCTAGATAAAATGTTGTTTTCAAGGAATGAGATAATTACTGAGTCTGTGGAAGTTCTGTAAGGGATGGCCTCTATCCACTTAGTAAAATAGTCAGTTGCAGTAAGGATCCATTTATGCTAGGCAGAGGAGGCAGGGTGGATTTCTCCAATGAAATCAAGACCCCATTGTTGAAAAGAAGCTTCAACAGAAATTGGATGTAATGGAAAAGGAATTAACTTTCTTTTTCCCTCAAATATTTGGCATTTATGGCAAAAAATTACCATTTTGGTGGATGTCTTGGAAGAGGGTAGGCCAATAGTAACCAACTCTAAGAATTTTATTAACAATTTTTTTCCAATAGAGGTGACCTCCACATTCCCCTTCATGAAATTCATGCATGATCCTATCTGCATCTTCTTTAGGAAAACATTTAAGCAATACACCACCATAATTTTTCCAATATAAAACTTTATCGAAAATGCAGAAATTTACAGCCTTAAGTTTCAAGAATATGGCCTTTGTTTTAGACAAACCAGGAGGAACATTTAGATTAAAAAGCACGTATAATATATCAGCATACTAGAGTGAGTTTAGAAAAGCTTCCTCAACAGGTGGAGTTGTAGAAATTATATAAATAATGCATTATATATCCAAGATTTTCCTGATCACACACTATTTTAACTTCATGCACAATACAAAATCTATTCCACTATTGATCATCACATGCGAAATTTAAATCAATTGCAAAGCACACATGAAACCATAAGAATTCACACACATTAAGAAAATGTTTTAACGGGAGAGAATTAAGCTAAAAACCCCAAATATATGTATATAATATATGTCATAGATATCATGTAACAATCCTCATACAAAGCTGATCATATCAAGCTCTCAGTACAATACAATCGCTACACACTAATCAAGCCTGATCTAGAAAATCCATGCACCGATCTATGCCACTTGCTAGCCTACCTCTACTGCACAATCCCTGCTGAATAATGGCTCTGAATGAAATCGAATCCACCTAGCTTGCACTGTGAAATCCTCATTGGCATCTCTACTGAGTGTTGGATGCAATCAATGCATCACTATAGTCACAACTGATAGTCATCTTGCCCTTTCACCTATCTCTCCACTGGTCTCCAATAAAACTGTCCATGCAATGTAGTTAAATGATGTATTATTTAGTTGATTAATGAGTTAATATTTAGTGAATTAATTATTAATTAATTCACACCACTCTCACTAGTGTATCAATCAGTTAGAATAGATACAACTAGCTCAACTGTGTCTAACTGAGTTAAACTGAACACAACTCCACCAACTACTTCTACAACTCCACCAAACTCTGTCACATTAGTTCTAAATAAATTCCTCCATGCAATAGCTCCACTAAACCCTCAATAATAGCGTAATTCCTTCTGTTAGCTCCTGTGCCACATTTTTGCACTTGACTGAAGTGCTCCAAGAGAATAAGATAATGTTTAGAGTCCAAATATTATTAAGAGCTAATAATATTCGACATATCTATTTTTGGACTGGCAATCTAAAAATAGATTCCACCCAATATGTCTAAAAATAGAAGTCCATCTATTTTTCCAACTTGATCAACCATCCACAAATAGCATCCTGCAACTCATAGAATATGATTGACATGTCTAAAAATAGACAGTCTAAAAATAGACTTGCGCCAAAAATAGCTTGCGGGTCCACTTAGTGAAGGCAACTCTTTTCACTAAGCTCATCATATTTTTGAATCTCAATAGGAGTCACCATCTCATCTTTTTCATCCAATGCATCAATCATATTGATGTAGAGTGCTTGAAAATTTGTTTCAGCCATAAATTTAGTGAGTCCTTGTCCGTTGATTAGCTTGGTGGGTTTGATTTCTAGATCATATTCTAGTATTACAACAATCCATTTACCTCTTTTTTCATCAGGATCTTGTGTAAGTATATCTTTAACCACTGTGCGAGGCACAAATGAAATGATGTGTGAATGCAAAATATAGACTTTGAAAACTTTTAGTGCTTTGATTAAGGCAAAAGCATGCTTTTCCATGATGTTATATTTCAGGGGTGCATCTATGAATGCTTGGTTGAAGAATGCTATGGGTTGCTCTTGTCCTTCTATATTTTCTGTAATAAGACAACAACAATTGTGTGTTCTGATGTAAAGGAGAAAATGAAGAAATCTTTGGTGAAGTGAGGGCTGATTAGAACATGTGTTTGGGTAAGAGCTTGCTTCACCAGATCAAAATATTTCTTTGCTTCTATGGTCCATTTGACTCCTGTTTCACTTTTGATCATGTTAGTAATGTTTCTTAGGAGTTCTGCAAGGTTTAGTATGAACCTTCTTCAGAAATTTATCTTTCCAATGAAATATTGCAGCTCTTTGATGTTTCTTTCATGACTGATTTGCAATATTCCTTCAATTCTCTTTGGGTCAATCTTGATCCCTTCTTCAAATATAATGTGGCCTAGAAGCTTCCCTTCTTGGAGGCCAAACAAATTTTTCTTGGTATTTAAAGACAGTGTACTTTCTGCACTTTTCAAATACCTTTCTTAAGTGAGCTAGATGTTCTTCATCAGTTTTTGAGTAGAATGTAATGTCATCAAGATATATCACAATGAAGTAACCTATTTCTTTTGAGAAAGAGATGTCCATTTCTCTTTGGAAATTAGCTCTAGCATTCATTAACCCAAAAGGAATTTTAACATACATGAAGGTGCCCCAAGGTGTAGTGAAAGTTGTCTTGTGTTGATCATCTAGATGTACCAGCACCTGATTGTACCTCGAAAAAACATCAAGTAGAGATATCCTTTTGGAAACTACTACCCTTTGTAATATGTGATCCTTTTTTGGTAAAGGGTAGTTGTCTTTCAAGGATGCTTTGTTTAGATTTCTGAAGTATATGTAGAGCCTAATTTCGCTTGTTTTCTTCCTCATTGATACAAGATTTGAAACCCATTCTGAGTATTTGAGAGGGACTATTATTCCAGCCTCATAAATTTTCTTTATTTCTTTCTCAACCAGTGGTATTTGGACATGATTTATTCTGCATAATTTTCGCTTAAAGGGCTTCTAGTTTTCTTTGAGAGGAATCTTTTGCTGAATGATATCTGTATCATAAGACTTCAAGTCTTCATAGCTTCAAGAAAAAAATTCACTGAATTCTCTGAAAAACTCAATATATTTCTATTTTATATGTGATGGCAGTGTCTTTGACACTGTTATCATTTTGGGTTTTAGCTCACTGCCTATATTTCACTCTTCTACATTTGTCTCAATGGATTCCATCTTTGGATTCTTAGCAAAATCATTAAAATAAAAAAATTCCTCAAGGGGAACAAGTCATTTTGGCAAGTTATTATCTCTCAGCAACAACACTTCAAAGTCTTCTTTTTCTGGATATTTAGATAGTTCTGCCCTATGTGGGTGTTCTTCTTCAAAAAAATTTATATCATCCTTATCAGGGGGCTCCTTTTTGTATGTTTGTTCCTCAACAGAGAAATCCTCTTCATGATTTGATTTTGAATTTGGCATTTCAAACTCATTTCTGGACTCTATGAAAAATTCAATCTGTTTGACACCTTCAAAAACTTGCCAATATTTTATATTATCAGGGACTGCTAGTCTGTATTTGACTTCTACTATGTAATTCTTGTTACGGTGAGGTTTTTGACAAGTACTGGCTGCAAAGGCTAGACTGTTGGCAAGGATATTTTGTTTTCTGGGGACAGAGGCCAGGTCATACTCTTGGAAGGTTTTTAGGAGGTCAAGGGCATCATTCCCATATGCTCTTAATCTGGGATGTTTAGCTTAATATTCTCCCTTAATCTTCCTAATGACTAGCTCGAAATCCCCATGGACAAAGATCCTTTTGGCTCCTAATTTCTTGAGTAACTGTAGCCCTAGAGGGAGTGCTTCATATTATTCTATGTTATTTTCACATTGGAAGTTTAGTTTATATGAATGAACCCCAGCATGATTGTTCTCAATGTTATGTACCCAAACACCTGCTCCTGAACTAGTTTTTCTATAAGAACCATCAAAGCTCATACTCCATAGAGGTTCAGGTTCAGATTTATGTTCACCATTATGTTGTTCATTTTCTATTTGGTCTGCTTGTTCTGACTATTCCTCCTCTATTTCTTCCTCTTATTCCACTAATTTTTCATCAACTACCACTTGTTCATTAATGTTTTCATCATTATAAAGGATAAATGAATCAAGGTCCATGTGGACAGAATTGAGAGGGGAGTTATAAGGTTTTTCTTGACTGTTGACCATGTATCTCATATGGGTCTCTCTATTAATCTTCTTGGTTGACTAAATACTGGATGGTAGCATAGGTCATATCCATTTGGAGGGTACCATGAAGTTTGGATCCCCATGCGCATGATAGGAGCATGCCATATTTAGGAGGTATGTCAGCCACTACAATATCCACTACTGGGCTTTTGGCTGGTATTTCTGCTAGATTGACACAAAGGCCTTTGATCAGGCCTAGACATTTAACTCTAATGGAGTCAAAAGAGTATAAATATTTGTATGGTATAGTTATTTCAAGGATTAGCCTCTCCATAAATACCTTTGGCATGAGGTTATGAGAAGCTCCTGAATCTAATATGGCATTATGGAGGATTTTATCATGAATATTTAAACTAACATAAAATGGAGGCACCTCCCTCTTGGAACTTTCCTTCTACTTCATGTCCAAACAAAAGTTCAGGTTTGTCATCATTTAAATTTACAAAATCAACATTTTCACCTATGTTTAAAGCTTTCAAGACTTGGGATCTATATACATCTTAGCCAACTAATTCAGTAAGGGGTATGGAGATTTTTATCTTGGAAATTTCATTCTCAATACTGAATGGTGTCTGTGTTTTTGGCAAATTCAAATCAGTTTTATTAGAAACTATTTTTACCGTAATATCATCTTGCTACTTTGTTCTAGAGATACCAGTTGAATCGGTTTTATTAGGGCTACTAGTTGATGTACTAGTGCTACTTTCTGGACTGTTTTTTATTTTATTTTTATCAGAACTTTTAACCATTATGTTTGAATTTTATGCTGTCTTTTTAGGACCATTTTTAGGAATCTTCGTAGCAAAAATTTCTGGGTTGTTTCTGTTGGGAGTATCTTGGGTTTTCTTGCTTCTGAGTTCATACTGCCTATGCACTTCCATGATGAAATTTTCGAATCCTTGTTTATAATCTTAAGATTCTAGGAATTCTTCTTCAAATTGAGTTGGGGAAAACATGCCTTGTTATTTTTTAGTGAGGAAAATAATATCCTCATTATTGAATCCCATTAAATTGATTTGACTTTGTTCTGGTTCTCCAATCACTTCCTCATCCTCATCAACATAGTTTTCTTGGAAAGGGGCCCTGAATTGCTGGCCAGGACCTCTCTGTATTATTTGAGGGGGATTCCTCCTAAAGTTTTAGTTTTGGTTCTGGTTTCTATTTTGAGGAGATGTTTGGTTTTATTTGGGGTAATCTCTCTCATTTATGTTTATTTTCTCCATCATCCTCTCCATGGTTCTGACAAGATTATGTAATATCCAAAAATAGGATTTCCTAGCAAGGCATGACTAGAAAACAAATTTTCTAGGAATGGCTATCACAGGATTTGAAACCAAGACCTGAATCCATTATATAAATGTATCTAAGACCGAAATCCAAGAGGATTCTCAAAATAAATCCCTCTAGGTGGGTTAAACAGGTCTCCCACACCTAGTTGTCTTGAAAAATTGCGCAAATGAAGGGGCTGCAGTAATGTATGAACATATAATGGAGTAACAACGTTATTTTAATAAGCCAACATAAATGAAGATATGAATAGCCATCAAATGTATATTATAGCAGAAAATGTATACAAATCATTGAGGAAAGATTCACTTAAGCAAGGCAATGTATCCTCAAAGGAACATGTACATAAAAATAGATAAACACTGCCACACAGAAATTTCTACAGTCTACAAGGACGCAGTTTACTGGAGATAATGCATCATAATAAATAATAATAGAAATATGTGACAAAATATGGCTCAAGAAATGAGGGGGAGCAATCTCTCAACCTCAGGAAACAATAATACAACAACCCTTAGAAGGATTGGCTGAAATATACAAAATGGAAAAATGCCGGAGTTGCAGGGTAGTAGCTGCAACTAAAAACTGGAAATGAAATAGAGAAGGCTGAAAATTATGAAAAATATAAGTATACCTCCTCCAATGGATCTTCCAAGTGAAAGGCTGATCCTATCACTGAAGATCTCACCCTCCAATCAACACTGCAAACCCTCACTACAAGTGTACTATGAAAATAACGCAGTCACAAAGAGATATTATGCTGTAGGTAGAATAGAATGTCTTGGCCAAGTGCCAAAATCTAAAATATGCTCTGAATCCTTCCTTACTAATCTCCCAAAGGAAAGAAGTCTCCCTCCTATGAAAAACAAGCGAAGGAATGGTGTTGTGGGATCTCCACTACAACACCCTACAACACAACATTATATTTGAGAAGAAATAATGTTGTAGATGAAGGAGGTGGCTTGGCCTTGAGCCTAGATGTGGAGAAATGAAGTGAAATCCCTCAAGAGGCCTCTCAAGAAGGAGAAGGAATCCTCAACAGGAATCCCTCATGCTAAAAAACACTACAACTCTACTAAACAACATGAGACTGCGAATAGTCTAAGCAGACAAGAAAGCAATAATCATAAGCATGAGTAACAATGGCTACCTTACCCTCCTTTTAAACAAATTCAAGCTCCCTCTCCATGGGTCCCACTCATTAGGGTTTCCTCCATCAAGGAAAATTCCCCCCTCTTTCACTGAGCTGTCCCACAAGATGATCTCTGCCTTCTATCACGACACTATTTGACTTGGTCAACTAGACCTTGTCCTTTTGAAAAAGTCCCTTTTCACATTGGAAGGTGCAAAATCTAGCTACCCTAGTGATCCCTTTCACACTATGAGGGATTTTATTCCTACTCAATGGTTCTCCTCACCCATTTTATTCACCTCATATATGATATGAACAAAATCAATGTTCCAATTAGCTCCATGCTAATTTTGGGAACATTACAGTCCTCCCCTCTCAAAGATTGCTTGTCCTCAAGAAACTGCAAGGATAGAACTGAAGGGCTTTATTGAGGCATGTGGGCTGAAAATGAATTGGGATCTTCCATCCCCATATCAATCTCCCATCCCCAAGCAATCATCCACACAAAATGAGTTACCCTCCAACATGGCAACTCATGAAAGTCTTCCTCCACCTTTGGCTCATACAAAGAAGGTGGGCTGAAAATATGATCATGGTAGACAAGGTAGTCTACCCCACACTATCCTTCTCTCCACTCATGATGAGTGTAGATTATGTGCTGCTCCTAGGCTGCAAAAGTATTGCCCTCAAGTGGAAAAATGAAGAACAATCCTCCAAGGATCTCCCCTGCAACATTGAAGAACAAGCTGGCCCAAAATATTTCATCCATGATGAATAGGACATGGTCATCATAGGGTATCCAAATGAGAATTTTGCTGAAGGTTTTACATCATGATGCATGATACAAAAAATATCTTAATAGGACACAACGCAATCTCATCCACTGCAAATTCAGAAAATAGTATGGCAAGTAACATACACAAATCATCACATCTACTAATGAATAGTAAATGGCTGAATGTGTCAAAAATACATCATCAAATACTTTCCCATGGTTATATAATGGATGGCTATCAAACTCATGGCCCACCCCAAAAGAGAACAAATATGTGGCTATGGTGGCCATATTTCCTCCCATACTCCCATTAGAACATGTAGTGCAGAAAATATGGGAACTCTCTCCCCTCAAGGACACACCCAACTCATGTGTCAATTCCCCAATCATGCTCTCAACAAGAATATAAAAAATATCATCAGATGAAGACAATATCAGTACAAGAATGAAGGAGATACTGATGGCTTCATGTGGTGCTCAAATATACCAACAGTCTCCTAAGTATGTACAACGTAGTTTTACAAACTGCTGCTTCAGGAAATTACAAGGAAAAATGTTTTTTGCTACATAGTTAATCATGTATGTCATCATATGGCCAATAGTTGGATATAATAACTAAACATACATGTAATGAGAAATTTTTTTCCCAAGGCCACATAAAATATGGCTTCCTCCATCATATAGTTTGGCCCAACTTAGATCATGGAGCAACATGAAAAACTTGCCCCCTTGTGGAGAAACGCATTGCATATTAATTGTAAGAGAATGAAAGTATTGTTTTAGCCAATAAATAAGTGAAAAAACAATTTTATTACCATATTATGGAAGTAAGATGACATATGGATCCATAATTGAGTCCTCCATAGTGGTTTGGTATGCCTCCATGAAGAATAATGAACTATGTGCTACATGAATATCCTCCTTCTCATGCTTGGAAGCCCAAGTAATAGATGTCTCCATCCACTACCATATCATCCTCACCTCCTCCTTGTCCACCAAATGCATCCGATGTGAAGTGATCCTAGGGACACTCCATCCACATACCCTTAGAGAGAGTGTATGCCAAGTGATGGCCAAACTCTTTCAAGTGTAGCCAATGCAGCCAAGCCTCCTGCTGCCCGGTATCATATATTTGCAAGTGGTTTACCAGCCTCTTGCTTCTCATCCACACCCACTCAATCACTTGTGGATGTCTCGTTCCATTATTTCCCTTGGTACTCCTCCCATGAGGGCTACCATCCTCCCAAACCAAATATATCTTCTTGCATTTCATGGAAGTTTGAAATGCAGCTCTTTGGAGACCTCCTAGAGAAGATCTCTCACCCATGACTATGTTGAATCCACAAGGATACAAATATGATGAAGATAGCATCTCCTCTCCAGCATTGTTTGATAATTCTGTTAATCTCTCCAAGGATGTATTGGCTGTCTCATACTCCAACTTAAGGATGGTTTCATGGTTTTGCATAGGAGTGTCATGGTTTGTTTCATCCTCCAAAATTTCACACTCCAACCTCAAAGGTTTTGTGCAACTCAAAAAAGGTGCATGAGGAGGATGATGGTTCACCTCTTTCTTCAACCATTCAAGTTTTCACAGTGCAGTGCAATCCTGCTGCTCTAGATTAGCAACGTGATTTGACCCTTGGTCATGCTAAAGCAAATTTCCACAATTTTCAAAAGGATTTGCTGCAATAATAGATAATGGAAATCTTTTCATACCTTGATGAAATTTGGGAATCTCTTGTAGGGCTACAAGAGTCCCTTCCTCCAATGTGTTGGATTTCCCAACTGCTGATGTATGTGGCTGCTCTTCCATAAGTGTGACAGTGTTATTACAAGACTCCTCAAGTGGTGGTGAGGACTCCTCCTTTTCTGATCTCATACTGTCAAACCTTTTGATCAACTTTTGAGAAAACTCAGCAAGAGTAGACACTCTTGCATGGCTCAAATGGCTGAAACACTGAATGTGGGCTTCACCTTCTAGGTGCAGTGTTGAGATCTCAACAACCCCTTTCTCCACTATAGGATGTCATAGGAAAAATGCTTCGAGCTTCCTCAACCAAGCTCTTGCTGTAGATGACCCATCAAATGTAGACAACAAAAATCTATTCCCTTTGATTTCCATTTTGATGCATGGTCTCTTCTCTTCCTTCAACTGGATGAATGGTGGAAAATCTAGAGTCTCCTTGAAGGCTCTAGGTTGAGATTTGTACTCAACAAGGTAATCACTTAGAATCTGATGATCCAAGTATCTTTCATGCTTGTCTTCTTCTTCTTCATGAGAATAGGAAGTGCATGGTCCTTCCTCTTCTTTTTGCTCCCCCTCTTTCGAGAGGCTCTTCTTAGATCTGAAAACCGATGAGAGTAATCTCATCTTCTTCATCATTCTAATCTTCTCCTATATTATTGGGCTGAAACTAACAGGTTGAGCCAAGATTATGCTCTGACACCACTGTAATATCCCAAAATGGGATCTGATAGCAAGGCATGACTGGAAAATGCATTTTATAGGAATAGATGCTACAATATTTGAAACCAAGACTTGGATCCCTTAGATCAATGTATCTAAGACCTAAATCCAAGAGGAGGCTCAAAATAAATCCCTCTAGGTGGGTTAAACAAGTCTCCCACACCTAGTTGTCTTGAAAAATTGCCAAAATGAAGGGGCTGCAGCAATGTATGAACATATAATGGAGTAAAAATGTTATTTTAATAAGCTAGCATACATGAATATCTTAATAGCCATCATATGTATATTATAGCATCAAATTTATACAAATCCTTGAGGAAAGAGTCTCTCAAGCAAGGCAATGTAGCCTCAAAGGAACATGTACATAAAAATAGATAGACACTGCTACACAGGAATTTATGCAGGCTACAAGGATGCAGTTTATTGGAGATAATGCATCATAATGAATAATAATAGAAATATGTGACAATATATGGCTCAATAAATGAGGGGGAGCAAGCTCTCAACCCCTGGAAACAATAATACAACAATCCTTAGAAGGATTGGTTGAAATATACAAAATGGAAAATTGTTGGAGTTGCAGGGTAGCAGTTGCAACTCAAAAGTGGAAATGAAATAGAGAAGGCCGAAGATAATGAACAATCTGAATAGATCTCCTCCAATGGATCTTCCAAGTGAAAGGCTGATCTTATCACTGAAGATCTCACCTTCAAATCAACACTGCAAACCCTCACTGCAAGTGTACTTTGAAAATAACGCAGTCACTGAGGGATACTATGTTGTAGGTAGAATGAATGTCTTGGCCAAGTTCCAAAATCTGAAATATTCTCTGAATCCTTCCTTACTAATCTCCCAAAGGAAAGAAGGCTCCCTCCTCTGAAAATCAGGCCAAGGAATGGTGTTGTGGGATATCCACTGCAACACCCTACAACACAATGTTATACTTGAGCAGAAATAACGTTGTAGCTGAAGGAGGTGGCTTGGCCTTGAGCCTGGATGTGGAGAAATGAAGTGCAATCCCTCAAGAGGCCTCTCAAGAAGGAGAAGGAATCCTAAACAGGAATCTCTTGTGCTAAACAAAACTACAACTCTGCTAAACAGCAGGAGACTACGAATAGTCTAAGCAGACAAGAAATCAATAATCATAAGCACGAGTAACAATGGCTACCTTTCCCTCCTTTTAAATAGGTGCAAGCTCCCTCTCCATGGGTTCCACTCATTAGGGTTTCCTCCATCAAGGAAACTTACCTCCTCTTTCATTGTGCTATCCCACAAGATGATCTCCACCTCCTATCACTGCACTTTTTAACTTGGTCAACTAGACCTTGTCCTTTTGCAAAAGTCGCTTTTCACACTGGAAGGTGAAAAATCTAGCTACTCTAGTGATCCCTTTCACACTATGAGGGATTTTGTTCCTGCTCAATGGGTCTCCTCACCCATTTTATTCACCTCCTAGATGATATAAACAAAATAAATGTTACAATTAGCTTCATGTTAATTTTGGGAACATTACAGATTATCAATTTTAGTATCAGAAGATGAGGCTACAGTTTCCTCCCTATATGCAACTCTTTTTTCATTTCTCATTCTAGCCCTTTTGGCAATCAGATTTGCCTCTACAGTTACTGCACCTCTATGCGTATCTTCTAATGTAAGAGGGTCTCTTTCTCTTAGTTGATAAGCCATTTCTGGGTCAAAATCATCTGGAAATTTCATTAGGGCTACGTCTTGTGGAGGTTTCATGTGGGTAGGGGGGGCATTATATACACTATTGAACCTAGTGTAGTAATCTTGGACACTCTCTCCAATGTTTATTTTAATGTTTTCATACTATGATAAGATTTTGAGAGGGTTTTTCTTGAATTCCCATTTGTTTAAGAATAGTTTATGAAAAGAAAATAGGTCATGTACACTATTAGGGGTTAGGCCTTTAAACCAATTTTGTGCTTCTCCCCCTAAGCTTTGAGCAAACAATATTAGTTTAACAGTCTCATCATCTATTTCTTGTCTATCAAAATAGTCATCCATTCAATCCATATGTTGTTGAGCAGTTGTAGAACTACTTGCATCATATAAGGAGATTTTGGACTGATAGTCCTATGGTAGAACTACTAAAGGAAATGGTAGAACTAATGGGGCATACCAGGTTTCCATGGATGGGGGTTGGAGAAAAAAAGGAGGGTTAACAAGTGGAGGTAGAGGGTTAAATGGAGGAAAGTGAAAAATCGATGTATGAATGGGATTTGAGGTTAGTGCAACATGATTATGCTGTAAGGTGGACGGGTCTAAATTTATTTGGGTTATCCAACTTTGGGATCTAGTCCTGGACAAGATTTGTTCCAGGGGTCATCCGAGTAGGATACCTTGCAAGTATTTAAGGTTTTCAGGTAGGGAACTTGCTTGGTGAATAGGTCTACTAACAGTTGAATTTTTAGATTTAGGAAATTTCCTGAGAATGTGCTCTGGATTGTCAACTATTGCAGGAGGGTTTGGGTCAGGATGGGATCTGGTACACATTCTTCTAGAAGCCAGAATTTGGACCCAAGGTTTAGAAAGGTTGAGAGTTTTATAATATTTTGAAAAACATACCAATCTGTGAAAGAAATAATTATTCACTAAGTATTTTTGACTGGGTTCTATTTGATTTTTGATGATATTAGTATTTCTCAATAATTTCCTAGTGGAATCTATAGAAAGCCAGTGGAGTTAGCAACCCTAATAAAAACCAGTGGAGTCACCAGGTGGATGATTTTAACTATCTTGAGGCTAGCTATTGTCCACCATCAGAAACCAAATACCAGTCTTGGCTAACACTTGATTCATCTAAATTTGAATGGGGTTTTCTGAGTTCTTGAGGAAATATTAAGTTGTTTTAATAACTCAGTCCCCAATATGGTCGCCACTATGTTGGAGCCCCATGATTTGTAATATTGGCAAGAAAAAATCTGCAGTGAACCACATCAAACCACTTTTGAGTCCAAGGACCTAGCTTTCCTGGGCTTAGAGAGGGCTCTTGATGCAGGAGCATCCTACTTGATTTTTCATTAAAATATTGTGTAAATAGGGGGTGATGTATTTTTAATTATTTTATAAATTATTATGCTCATTTTAATAAATTAAGAGAGAAAAATATGAGTGTGAGGATTATTGTAAATATTCTTTTAATAAAGGGAGGATATGCGTGGAGTTGAGTTAGATAGATAATCTAGGGATTAGGAATTCCTTAAACGGGACTTAGTTGAGTCCAAAAAATGGATAAATCTAATTTAGATTTTAGTTGAGATTTGTGTGGAGGAAATTATGGATTGGAATAAATTCATTATTATGTATAAATATGAGGAGTGTGTGAGGATGGAAAACAATGAGGAAGACAGAGAGAGAGATGGTTTGAGAGCTTTTGTATAGGGCTGAGAGCCGAAAGACCATGCATTGTAATATTCAGCCAAATAGTTTGAATCTGGAATTTCTTGTGTTAATATATGTCGATGTTTTTTTTGTATGCCTCTCTTTCCTTTATGAATATGTTGAGATGAATAAAATATAGTTTTAATGAAGTATTTTGTTGAGGATTTTCATGCTGAAAGAGGCACACATGATATTATATGATAGGATCTATTTTAACCCAGTATCTTGTCATGATTTTGGTATTAGAGAAAAGGAGATGAGTTGGAGTATGAGTCTCTCCTACGTTGAGGTTGTTTCGTTTGATTTCTTGTTGTGAGCAAGGAGAGCAGGTCGAATTGCCAAATTAAGAGTTGATTGAGTTATGTGGTGCATTGAGTCTGAAAATTTATATATGTATATTTCTGCTGTATATTTAAGTGTGTTAATATAGGACCGAGGGTGTGTTAAAGCAAGAACGAAAAATAATAGATCACAAACTTGTGATTTGGTGCATAACTGTGAGTTCATGGAGTCTACATGAAAGCCTTGATGCATTGTGATGAAGGCAACATCAAGCGGTGATACCACAGGTAACGTGACATAGCAGGTGATCGTAAAAAAATGCACAACATATAACACGTGGGTGGGCAGTGCGTTGTTTATCACATGCATGAGATCATAGATAGGAGTCCACAATATCGTTGAATCTTGTCTCATCGTTAACCGACTCATGGAACGTGGATATGAAAGATGTATATAGCATCATTTGCAAGTCATATAATGTGGATGCCACAGATGAGCCGAGAATCATATTAGTGAACCAACGTGGTTTCCACAAGGGTAAAGGATGCAACCTGAAATTCAGTAAAAGAAGACAGAAAGCACGAATTGATAGATGGTGATGATTTGTGTGGACCGTGAGCTCAAAAAAAAAGGCTGCATTTTTTTTTTTTTTGAATTCCACATTTGAAATGCAACAAATTTTGATTCCCATTGGTGTATATATAACAATTATCTCATGTGGAAAGCTAAAAATAGGAATGAATAACATAAAATTAGCATGCGTGAACATTTCCAACAATCTAGTTCTGAAGGATGGAGGTTTCAAGCAACGAGAAAATGAAGAAACAAATATGCATTACATTTGATAAGTCTGGCTGAAGAAAGTGGTCATTGTGAGTTTGATTCCTAGCCATAATTTAAGAGGTAATCTCTCGTCTTTAGATTTGAATTGGAGTTGTGTGCAGTTGAAGAAATATTGAACAATGTTGAATGGTACCCAGAAATGCATTGGAGGTTTGAAGTTAAATGTTAAATACAATATTTTTTTGTTTTAAATTGTTGAGATCCTTATTTTAGACTATTGGATTAGATCATGGTCAAAGGTATTAATATTTCAAACAACTTGTTGAAAAAAAACAAACATTGTTCCATCATTGTGAAAGTGTGCAACATTGTTGACGAGTAGATAAAATTGAGAGGCACCCCTGTCCAGCAGGTGTTCGTACTGTGGAGCTAGTGAAAAGTGCACTATTAACTGCGTCAAATACAAACTTTCCTACCTTTGGAAGCCAGTCATATCAATGCACTTAAAAAAGGCATGTGTGGGGCTTGTGAAAGAGGTGCAGTTCCAGCGGAATATTAAAGGTATGGATCCAGTGTTTCCACAGTACCACCTTCTAGCGTAAGAAAAAGGTCACTGGGATTGATCGAGGTAAGGTTTTGCAAAAAATTCATGTACATTTTTGGAGAATGTAATCTTGGAAGGATATTCCGCTACATTAAGGTTTCATGTTTCCAAAGCCAAGAAATTGAAATTGAAGAGAAACCTGAGAGATTGAGATGAGGGAACTTGGCTTAAGCTAAGAGGGGATATCGTGCGTACCTTAAAGGTTTACAAACATTTTTTTCTGGGAAATATTTATGTTACAAAGTTGTTGGGAAGAGATTTATTTGCTGGGGAGAGATTGTTAGAAAATGGAACTTGTGCATTCAAAGTAAAGTAAAGTAGGAATTCAATATCATATGAAGAGTCTAATTTATTTGGAATTATATATATTATAATTTCTTAATACATTCAATACTAAAGTGTGCATTGGTTGATTGCATCGAATTTTGGCTTGGAGACAAAGTTTGTAGAGGCTTGAATGTATTCCTAAAAGAATACGTGAGAGAAGGTTTGGATCATTTCAACCACAAGAAGATTCAAGGTAAGTTCTCATTGAATGAATCAATATTCATTTGAGTAAAGGTAGTTTAAAATTTGGTTGATTAAATTTCCTTGCCATACTCGAGAAGTTGATATTTTTTAAATATTATGAAAGAGTGAAAATGTTGGAAATGCGGAGGTATAAACGAATGGAAAATGAATGGAAAAGGAGAATGCGCTATCCTGGGTGATATAAAAGAAGTATGCATTTTTATGTGAGAGGGTTTTTTATGCATAATGTGGATTCTTCATAGTTTTGGTTAAGTCATTTTGGACCAAAGCTTGTAGTTGGAATGGGAGAATTATTTTGATTTGTGTTTAAGATTGAAAACCCAATTGCTTGATGTTGTAGAATCTTTGTTTTTACCATCATATGGTGGCACCTAAGGAGGAATTATTTAGGATGGACACAATGAAAAATGTTGGCACTAAAATGACGAGCTTATGGTATGAAGGGCATGCGAGTATTCACAGTGACAAATACGACACAGAAGAGTGGAATCCAGAGAGTTGAAATTGCAAAGAGAAGGTTTATTAATAACCTTGAAGGGAGCATAAGGTATGATAATTCAGAAAGGTATTTTTTGAATGTTGAAAATTGAATGGTTTATTTATTTTCACCATAAAATAAATATTAGAAAACATGGATTTCATTTCGTTTAAAGACTTCAGTATCATGTGAAATGATAATGGGAAACTGATGATCTTTTCAATGAAGTATGAGAGAGAGTGAAGATTTTACATCCTAAAAATGTATTAGGGGTGTATGTTCGTTGGAAGATTGTATAAATTGAATTAAGTCAAAATATCCACTATCATAATTATTGGGGCAAGCCTTGAATTCAAAACAGATGTTAGGGTTAATTGAAAGTTTGGATAGTTTGAGTTAAGATTGAGTATTTTCATCTAAGATGAAGAGTTGATGTAAAGTCTAAAGTCAAAGAGTCGTAAACCGAAGTTAAAGGTCTGAATGTAATTGGGTGCATGATCAACGGAGCCCGACACCCAAAGAGTTTGGTCATTGTAACACTAGCATTATTAAAGTGTTTTTTGTAGCAAAGTGAAGTAGGGGAATTGCCCAAAGATGATTCTAAGACAGAGAACTGAAAGTGATCAAGCACAGGTAGAGAGCTTGTATTGCTGGATGGCAAGTATGGAGGCTTGCTGAAAAGGGGATTGAATGAAATCCACACCTGAACAGATGAAGTTCACAAAGGAGGATAATATGACTAGTGATAGTCATTCCAGAAGATGCGCTGAAGAACAAAGTAGAAGAAATAAGAAGGAAAATGCCAAGGTAAGTGGCATATGTAAGCTAGTGACGGATGAAAATTATGAGTGGGAGAAGGCTGAGATAATAGTTCACCTTGAATTGTTGATGGAATTATTGCAGAGGAATATGAAAGGCCATACACATGGTTGGACCATGAGGAAGAAAGTGAAGTGGCAGAGACTACACAAAAAAAGGGAACAACAGGTAAACATACAGTTGACAGAAGTGCCGAGGAAGCTCGAGTAGATGATGAGTGTGCAGTTGAGGTGTGAAGAACTCAGAGAGGCTGAGTTGAAAATGGAAGTTTCCATTTGTGACCCAGAACAGGGTGAAATTCTGGGTGAAGAGATCAATGAGGAAGATCTCATGAAATATTGGGATAATTCAGAAGAATCTGAAGATGTGTTCTTGAGAGAAGCAGATGAGGCTATGAAGCCTTGTAATTTTAAATCTCACAGTTTATGTATGTTTTCAGGATGTGCGAAAGATGGTGGATAGTCTGGTGAAACTATCATAGAGATGAATGGAACTCTTGAGGTGAAGTGTGATGGAGAATGCCTTTCAGAGGAGGAAGGTACTGATTTGTTGCAGCAGGAGAAAATCATAAATGAATTCTTGTCTAGGGCAACACAAAAAGCTAAAACTGTTATGGAGCAAAAGAAAAATGGAAATTCCAAAGTAAAATTCCAAGGAGATAAACAAATGTATTTGTTTAGTGAATTTGCTAACAAAATTTTACAATGCGATGAAACAGAAACTAGGACAACTCAGGAAGATTGCCACAAGAATAATGAAGATGGGAATGAAGGTTGTGATAAAATGTTGGAAATATTTCAAAGGGAAATAGAGTTCTTGGAACGATGGCTTAAAGAACTTGAGGGAGAAGTGAAGCCTGCAGAATCTGATCCAGAAGAGATTGCAGTTACTATGTGTGATAGGGATGAAATGTTTTTAACATTTATAGATTTGAATGAATGTTATAAATTTTCAAATAATAATGTGGCTATAGGTACAGAGGGAGACATTAATAAATATGATGTTGAAATCAGAGAAATTGAGCAGAAATTATTTGGATTTGAGATGAAATATTAGGGGCATCAAGAAAGTTATGTCTGTAGAGACATAAAAGAGACAAAAATATTGATCCAGCAGGATAAATATGAAAGCAACCAAAAATTAAAAATAGGGTCTGTTGAAATCCAAAAAGTTTATGATGGGAGATTGGTGCTTGAAGCATCAAAAGAGGACGAAAGGTCTTATCTTTTTAAAACTAATAGTTTGTTGATGAATGCAGGTACATCACCATACGAGAAATTTTTTGCTATAAAAGCAATCAAAGACTATAGTTGTAATCAAGAAAGAGTTCTTGATTATTTTTCATTGCAGAAAGTTAAGTGTTCAACACAATTGAAGATGAAAGCATCAAACAAAGAGGAGTTACTCTGAGGAATTGGCGAAAGAAAGTGTTGGAAAGGCCGTGGGAATCCGATTGACAGAGGGAGTGATGAGTTACCAAACACAGTTGATACTTTAAATGACCAACGACATAACAGAGCTTGGAATCTTAGAGGGAGAAAGTTATTTGAGACTTCTGGCTATCGCATTATTACAGAAAAGCAACAAACCTCATAGACAAGAATCTATGGAAACTTCTCTACATGGGGAGTCTGATGCAGGAGCATCCTGCTTGATTTTTCATTAAAATATTGTGTAAATAGGGGGTGATGTATTTTTAATTATTTTATAAATTATTATGCTCATTTTAATAAATTAAGAGAGAAAAATATGAGTGCGAGGATTACTGTAAATATTATTTTAATAAATGGAGGATATGAGTGGAGTTGAGTTAGGTAGATAATCTAGGGATTAGGAATTCCTTAAATGGGACTTAGTTGAGTCCAAAAAAAGGATAAATCTAATTTAGATTTTAGTTGAGATTTCTGTGGAGGAAATTATGGATTGGAATAAATTCATTATTATGTATAAATATGAGGAGTGTGTGAGGATGGAAAATAGTGAGGAATACAGAGAGAGAGAGAGAGAGATGGTTTGAGAGATTTTTTAAAGGGCCGAGAGCTGAAAGGCCATCCATTGTAATATTTGGCCAAATAGTTTGAATATGGAATTTCTTGTGTTAATATATGTCGGTGTTTTTTTTTATGGCTCTCTTTCCTTTATGTATATGTTGAGCTAAGTAAAATATAGTTTTAACGAAGTATTTTCTTGAGGATTTTCATGCTGAAAGAGGCACACACGATATTGTATGATAGGATTTATTTTAACCCAGTATCCCGTCATCAGCTCTCTCTATGTTTATGCATTAAATGATTTATCTTTAGGCTTATGTTTTCTAATTTTAGGCTAGTTATGAACTTTTGGGATTGTTTGTTTTGATAGATTGATTGTTGTATTAACTAATTGTAGGTTAAACAAATTGACTGTGGGAAGCTTAATCCATTGGGCTATGGAGTCATAAAAGATTTTAATTGTACATCAAATCTACAAGGGTTTTCATAGGGCAAGATAACTATATCAAGTGGATCTTTTTAGTTTAGATTAAATATGAAATGACATTAAGTTGTGAATTGAGTAAAAATAAAGGGCAATTAAGAATCCTTTAACTATACTTTAACAAGAAAATCCTTTTAAGGTAATAGTTTCAAGAGGAACTAAAGAGCAGGACATCCCTGAATTCTTTAGCTAAAACTCTACTAAGAAAACCTTTAAGAAAAAAATCCATCAATCCTAGAGGGCACGACACCCCTGAATTCTCTAGCTATTACTTTCAGAAAAAGAAAACATTCAATATAACAGTTCAGTGAATTAAAGAGTAGGACACCCCTGAATTCTTTAATAACTTACTTTACTAAGAAAACCTCAAGGAAACAAGCTAGGTGGAACTAAAGAGTAGGACACCCCTTAATTCTCTAATCAGACCTTGTAGAAGAAAACATTTAAATAAAAGTAACAAACAGAGTTAAGGTGCCCAAAAAACATGTATTAATCTAAAATTTATGTTATATTATCAGAGAAATGATGTATAGTATGGTAAACAAAGGAGAAACAATGACAAAGAGGGATAACATCACCATTAACATAGCTCAAGAATCCTGTGAATGTGCTTGCATTACTGATGTCCAAGGCAATTACAATACTCCAGTGCAATAAACTTTGCAGCTCAGAGTCTGATCAAATCCAACCTAGCAGTCAATCAACTAGCCAACTATCAACCAACAATAATAATGAACAATCCATGCAATATTTATCTGCAGGTGAGGAGGTGATCCTAATCTAGGGTTTCAGGCTATAGTTATTACAGAGTAAATGTAATATTGAAATTTAATACCATGCAATGACCAAGGTAAAATATCACTGACTAACTCATTATAATAATAACTTTTGACTTAACTGCTGGGATGATTTTTAGAAATTTTTGACTATTCGGCTTCATCATTACATTTTACAATAACTCTTAACATGCTAAAAATATATCTGACTAAAACATTAACTGAGGTAGCTTGTCTTAAATCAAAATGTGGCTGTAGGTGGAAAATGTGATTTGGAAGAAGTAAAGGCTGAGTGCCTTAGTCATTCAAATCTGTTTTCCTTTGTTGATTTGTCTTTAAGCTCTGATTAGTCTTTAAAATTTGATTTGTCTTTTAATCTAAAATCTGTCTTCATCTGTATCTTTTATCCTTTAATTCTTTACTGATATTTTATATGTTCTTGTCATCTCTTTCTTCATCTCTTCCCTTTGACCATTTTATCTTTCATCTTTCTGTGATTTGCCTTTAAATTTGTCTTCTAACCATGTCTTCACTTTTGTCTTCATACTTTGATTACACCTTTAAGCTCCTTCATTCTAATAAAACTTCGTTGTTCTTGGAGGAACTGAATGATCCTTTTTTATCATGATTCCTCGCCACTTTCGATCTTTCTTTAACTGCGCAGTCACCGTGACACTCTCCTTTATTCCTTAATCTATCTTTTGAAAACAAATTGCTGCCTCTGGAGTAATTGCATGATCATTATTGGCCGTGATCGATTTCTGCCTTCCATTATTCTTGCACCCCTGGTCCCTTTGATGAACAAGGCATTCTGGATCATCACCCAGAAAATCTATTTTAAACCATTATTGGACCTTAGAAACAAAAATTGATTTAATGTGATTTCTTACATATCGGTCACCTGCATAATGAAAAACAAATTGTTAATTAAAACCCTGAACTATGGATAGAGTTTGGATATGGTAGATTTATGGGTTTTTTGCATTTATCGGGTCTTTGGAGAGCTGCAGGGGTTAACATAAAGGATCAGGGGCTTATCACAAAGGCACAGGGCTTCAAAACATGTTTGAACGGGGTCAACAGTTTTGGGTTATGTCGCGAGGATGCTTTAGCAGTTTTCACATGGGGCATAGTTGGTGAGGTAGTTTTGGTCGCGGGGATGCGATACCATAGAGGGAGTGACGCGTGGCAAGACAGGATAGTGGTAAAACTGCCCATATCGCAAGGTCGAAGGGTGTTTAAACGACAGGATTTTGGATGTGCGATGAGGCACGATGGTTGTTGGATGGGAGTGGAAAAAATACAATGGTGGTCGAGATTTGATGAAGCGTGGGTTAATTAAGAAGGTGGGGTCAGGTTTTGAAATGACGCGGCGGGTTAAATCAAAGTGGGACTCAGGGTATATTAAGTGGAGGCGCTTAACCATAAGGTGGGGCCATGGTTATGTGGGAATGGGGAAATGAAGTTTTTAAAGTGGGGATTTAGTATGGTGGGGGCCTAGGTATATTAAGAGTAGAGGCACTTTAAAGGGTGAAGGCCACGATTGTATGAGAGTGAGGAAAAAGGGTTAGAAAGGTGGGGGCTAGAAGATAGAAGGGGTCGGGTAGCTTCTTTAAATAAACAGAGTTTATTTAAAAGAGAGTGGGTCCCAAATAAAATAACATTTAGTTTTAAAAAAAGGTAAAAAAGGGTTTTTTACATTTTTTTGATGGAAGAAGGGAAATAAATGAAGGGGGAGGGTTTTTGTGAGGAAAATGGGTTTTAGGAAGGGGAAAAAGGGTAGGAATGGGGGGAAATGGAGTTTTTTAGAAGGGGAATAAAAAAAAAGGAGGGTTTTTAGGGTCAAACATGAGTTTTTTCAGAGCATGAGGTTATTGAAAGAGGAAAAATGAGAAATAGTGGATAGGTAAAATGAAAATAATGAAGGCAGTGAGATTTCTGAAAATAAATGATATTCAGGGAATGTTATTTTCAGCAGACTGTAGAAAATCCATAATTATTTAGTCATACTGTAGAATATAGGAGACTAACAGTATCCAGTTTGAGTATTTCCCCCCAGAAATTTTCAAGTTAAATTATAGGTCATGGGGTTGCAATCAGAAATCACGGTGATTGTGCGGAGTAAAATATAATGGAAAAAATGTTGGACGGCTTGAAAAACTGGCTACACCAATTTCTTGACATGTGCATAACCTGTTTCAATATCAAGAAGATTATGGCTCAAATAATAAATGACATGCTCATCACCATTGTCGTCGTTTTGTACCAGAACCATGGAAATAGTGCTAAACGCAGCAGCCAAATAGAGTGAATAGTCGTGATGATAATTTGTGGGATGCAAAAGAGGAGCATTGACAAGAAATGTCTTCAGTGAATCAAATGACTTTTGGGAAATCCCATCCTAGAGGAATGGGACGCCTTGCTTAAGCAATCGAGTGAAACCTTTGGTTCCTTCAACATAGTTTGGTATAAAATGGCATAGGAAATTAGCTTTCCCTTGCAAACTCTGCAACTGATGTAAAGAGGAAGAGGAGGGGAGATTGACAATAGCTTCAACCTTAAGAGGGTCAAGACGAAATCCATATTTAGAGACAAAAAACCCTAGGAGTCTAACAGAATCAAAGCAAAAGACACATTTATGTGGATTAAGGCAAATTTTGTAGCATATACAACAGAGAAAAAATTGACGAAGATGATCTGGGTGATCCTTACGGTTAGTGGAATGAGCTGGAAGGTCATCCAGGTAAGGTTGAACAATGTGCTTAATATCATGGAAAGTGTATAACATTGCCCATTGGAATGTAGCACCAACATTCTTAAGGCCAAAAACGATATTCTTGTATGTGAAGGTGCCCCATGGATAGATGAAGGCAGTCTTATGTTGATCGACTGGTAGAATATTGATCTGGTTGTAACCAAAGAACCCATCCATAAGGGAAAAGATCTCACTCCCAATACATTCGTCAATGATCTGGTCGATGAAAGGAGTGGGATATTTATCCTTAGGACAAGTGCGATTGCTATAGTGGTAATCCACATATAATCGAATAGTACCCTACTTTTTATCCACAGGGATGATGTTAGAGACACAATCTGTCAATGGGATTGGATAAATGAAGCCAACTTTGAGAAGTTTTTCAACTTCTCCCTTTATGGCGGGTGCCTTTCTAGGGTGCACGAGACGAAGACATTGGAGAACAGGTTTCACATCAAGGTAAGTAGGGATCTCGTGCATGAATATACTCGAATTTATGCCATGCATTTCCTTGTAGGACCAAGCAAAAACGTCTCAAAACTTAGAAGAGACTAGTATAGACCTCGATCTCATCAGGAGAACATGTCACCCCATTATAGATGTTCTCGACAACCCCCAATTTAATGGATATGTCAATAGGCATTGTTTGCATAATATTCCCCATGTTTCCTTCCACAAAAACTTCACGTGTCAAGATGGGCATTTGAAGTGGATGGGAAGGAGCTTGGGAAGAAAATTTTTCAAGAAAAGTAGAGATGGCTCCAAGGCCAGGCATAAAGGAGGAACGATGATGAATATCATCCTAGGGAGGATCCTTTAGAGACATGGTTTCCATGATGGCTTCATCAGTTAGAAATGTCTTATTCAAGGGATCAGAAGGATATGAAGCACCAAGCCAAGGGGATTGAGAATATGTGTCCAGACACACACTCAAAGGAGTATGATTAGAGGGAGGAGGAGCCGAAGCCAAGATAAATTCACATTAATCAATTTCTATTGGGCTTAATGACATCACGTGACCAAACGAATCAACCTGCTCAAGCGAAGGGATGATCAATGGATCAGAAGACGTGGAGATCATATTGACCTAAGTAGTATTGGGCGAAGAAAGAGAAAAGAGGCCCATAAGGGCCGGATATTTGAAAAGTTTTAACCCCACACTTTCATAAGGTGTAGGAATACAATCCACATATGGAACGTTTCTCTTGGAAGAGGTGGAAGTGAAAAAATGATAACTGATCGACAGTGATGATCTTTCCTTTGTGAGGAAACCAAAGAACACGAAAGAGAGTGGACGGGATGCATAGCATGGCGTGAGTCCAACTGTGACCAAGGAGAGGATTATAATTTAGCTTGGCGTCAACAACTTCAACCTCAACATTAACCGTTTCCCCTTCCAACGTTATAGGTAAGTTGGCGAGAACACCAAGAGGGCGAGATTCCATTCCATCAAAGGCTTCTAAAGCGTTTGGAGACTGGTTAAGGGCCAGATAACCAATGGATTTCCAACATGTAATGGACATGATGCAAGTAGATGCACCTTCATCCATGACTGCTCGATGGATATTCTTATCATTAATCCTAACTTGGATAAGCAAGGCAAGCTGGTGAGGGAGACGTGGAATGAAATTTTCCAAATCAAAAGTGATAAGGCTTGAATTGGCGGGGTCCACCCCTTCGATAGCAGATAGAAAAGACTTCTGTTGTGACAGAGAACTCTAAAGCACCTCCAACGCTGACATAGCAGATGGCCCCTGAGCCAAATCCTCAACAATACTGTAATTTTGAGCGGTACATGCGTTCGGGTTATAGGAGGACTTACGGAGTACACCTTTAGAATGTGGCCATACAACAAGATCAGGACTGGGCCCTTCAATGTGAAGAGGACTAGAAGCAGGTAGGGGAGGTGGACCATCTGTGATCTCTTTCCATATTGCCTAATGCGGTTAGGTATAATCTTTTGATCTAGTAGTAATAGATATGGGTGTAGCACCATTCATCATGAAAAAATGAGGGCCAAAAGGGGCGAAGGACTGAGGTTACTCCCCCATCTGAGTTTGCTGTGATGGGAATGGTTCTTTGAATAGTCAACTCGCCTCGAGCCATCGTGGATAGTCCTTGGTGTAGTGATCATCATCGCATATCAAACAAGGGTACTTCGATTTATGTTTCAAGCCATCATTAGAATTGGGTTTAGGAGAATCCTACTTCAGGGTATCAGCTTTGGCCTTTCCTTTACCCTATTTCTTACCTTTGGAACCTTTATCCACCGGGGTGGACTGGACGACATTCACTTTCGCAGTCTTGCCAGGATTAGGAGGTGGCTGAGAAGAAGTATCAGTGTAAGAAGTAGATTTTTGATTCACGGAATTGGGAGAAGACCTACAAAAAGTCTGAGACACAGAACCAATGATACTGTCGACGAATGGTGTTGCCGATGCTTTGGAAGTTCCATTTTGTGGAGCATCGGGCAAGAGTTCATAAAACGTGCCAGATTGAGAGTGCATGAGATCAAGGTACTAGGCATGAGCGGTGGCTTTTTACTCAATAACACATGCCCCCATAGCGATGTCCTTAGCAATTGGATCGATAAAAGAGGTAGTGAACCAATTAGTTAGAAGTTTATTAGGGATTTAAAACTTAATCAAATGACGATGCCGCCTCCATTCATGAATATGATCGAAGACATGGGTGGCCCAATCCTGTTTCAAGTATGTTAGGAGGTGCGTCCCAGTTTCATAAGGAACTGGTAAGTAAAATTTCGTGATAAATGCCATGGCTAAAGAGTTGAAATCTTGAAATCAATGTACCACTTTACAGCGGCACCAGTGAGAGTCCTTTGGAAAATATGTTAATGAATTGAGTCACCAACCTAGGAGTTAGAGGAACATCATAGATGGTATGTCATAACATGCACCTGGGGGTCTTCTCTGGACTTGCCTTAAAATTTGGGGCAATTTCCAGGGATCTTGGTAGGAACTGGGGGCCAATATGGATTATGAAGGATGAGATCATTTTTTAACTTCGACACATCAGGTAGTTCCAGCATATCAAGGAATGGAGATTGCAGATTGAAAGGCATTGTAGGCCTTTGATAGAGACCAGTGTTGGGGTTCTAACTAGGCTGAGAGAAAGTTTGAGCCCATATGTTCTCTCTCAAAGGATTTTGTCAATAGGGGTTATAATTTTAATAATTCTGCCCATAAAACAGTTGAGGACCAGGGTACTGATTCTAAGTGAACCACTGAGGTCTTGTTTGAGAAACATATGGATTTTTTTGTGGGATGTAAGCAGTGCCTCTGAGTGGAACTTGTACTATCGAAGGTTGACCTTGAGGAATGAAAGGTTGGCCCTGAGGCTGCATAGGTTGTGCCTGGGGTGTATTTTGGCCTAGATACTGAGGTTGAACATGCTATCCCTGGGGTACAAGTTAGCCTGAAGGAAGTGGACCACGTTGACCCTAAAGACCAGGTTGACCTAAAGGTTGAGATGAGCCAAGTTTCCTGTGAAGTCCAGGTTGGCCGAACTGACCAGTGGAGGGTTGGCCTTGTTGTACAAGAGATGGGACTTACTGAAGGTAAGGTTGGTGCAGGTTCATAAAAGGTTGTCCTTGAGGTGGATAGGTTTTTCCCTAAGGAACATAAGGTTCTCCTTGCTGAACATGAGGTTGACCAGCATGACCGTAGGGTTGTCCCTATTGGACCAAAGGTTGTCCCTAAGAGGGTTTTCCTTGTGGACCATAGGGTTGTCCCTATAGGTACATAAACTGGTTGGGGTTAACTAGTATTTGTAGAATTTGAACATACAGTGGACCTTGTGGAGCACGCCCATAGTAATAGATGTGATTTCCAAACTCATCATAGTACTATGGTGGGTTGGTTTGAGTTAGAATCTGTTGAGAACCCTGAGGGAAGTAATTATGATTTTGAATAGCCATCATATACTAGTCGTATGTAAAACCTCTAGGAATAGGATTAGAGAAGAGAGGCACACTGCTAGTAGGTTGATGGAATCCCGATACGTGAGGTTGTGATCCGCTCACAACGGGTTCAACGGGCACCACAGAAACATTGGGATGCATCCCGCGAACAATAGAAGACGATGAAAATGATATAATCACACTAGCAGATGGTGTGGATGAAGCCACACAAATAGTGGTTTTGTTTGGGACAGATGTAACCATTGTCGAAACAGTGGGAATCAAAGAGGATAGACCTAACATGAATGAACCCATAGAAGGAGCCACCATACTGGAACATAGCAGATTATGATACAAAGATGTAGCACCAGAGATTAACTGACCCAAAGAATAATAACCAGCCGAGAGAGTTGAAGGTTGAGAGAAAATCTGACTTCGTGACATGAGGAAAATTCTTCAGAGGGAACTGATATTCTCCCATAGTAACATAAGTCTCTTCACTAATATTAGGACTCGTGGCATCCATGTCGGATGAAGACATGTTGTCGGTGAAAAGGCGACGAGTAGTGGCAAGTAAAGCACGTGATAATGGTGACATAAGTGGTTCCGAGGGTAGAGGGGGATCTTCCCTTAAAAAGGCTCAAACATCCGGAGGTTGCCAATTGATATCAAATGGTTCCTCCGGGGGAGATATAGTGGCAAGAGGTTTAATGCTCAGACTAATGGCATGCCAGAAGTCCCGAGTCCCAACAGATTGAGGTGTCTCTGAAGAAACTCTAGGGGAATGTTCTTCACTATGAGGTAATGAAGAGGATGATGAAACTAGTCATTCTTCCACTGTGACTTTGTCTCAAAGAGAAGGAGAGAAAAGAGATGATCAATTCGAGGCTTTAAGACCAATCACTGAATCACTTATGGACAGATCAAGAAAATAAATTTAATGGGCGTGTGATCATGGGTAATTAATTTTATGACACTGAAACAAAACTCTGCCTTTTCATATTTTAAGAGTCGAGAAAAAGACAAAAGGCTACTCTAGTCACTTTTAGTTTGGACGAGCTTGAAAGGACAAGTGCTCGATGATCTTTTCAAATCTTAAAGAGTCACGGAAATATCACAATGAATACTCAGGAACTATAAGCAAGAGGGTGTACCAAGCTCCCGTGAACTACAATATACACCTTGGTGATCAAATGAAAAATAAATGACCAAGGAATTAACATACATGTAGGCAGTTTCCCCGAATGCTTTTTTTGATGTATCACGGTTACAGGGCGGCAGACTCGACTTCCTATGGATAAATGATTGCAACCTATGAAGGTCTCCCTTTATATACGCGATGGTATGGGGAGCACAAGTCCATGCTAGCGCTATATAATGCCAGATGGAAAATGACAACTACTAGTTTTAACGACGCCAGAACACATCACTAGCCTAGACCTCTAAATGTGAGCGTTAAGTTTCAATGCTTCCTTAGGTTGATTGAGTTCATTTAAAGTTTATCTTGAAATTATGTTTCAGTTTCAAGGCCTTACCGAGTGTAATCTCAAATATATAATGCACAACTACATGAGAAAGAATACCATTTAAATTCAATGAACAACTAGCTAAGAGAGGGATAGAAGTTCACAACAAGGCAACAATCAATGGAATGCACGAATGAATTTTCCTAATGCTACTAACGCAGCCAAAGTAGAAAAAAAAATGATTTTCTCTTGTTGTTCACTTTTTAATGAAAAATAAAGCTACTAAATAAAAAGAGTAATTTTCCTTTTCAAATAGAGAGAAAGAATGAAAATTTTGTTCTTTTGTATGAATGAGAAACAATAATGAAACGTTACACTAAAAGGACAAAATGAACACTAGCTTTGAGCAAATCGAATGAAATGATAAAAACACAAAGAGAAAAATCCAAAGAAAATATAAAACACACTCAAAACTTAGACATGAATTTCTTCACGCAAAAAAAGGACTTCCAAATCGACTCAATGGGAAATGTGATCTATGCTCGGGATAATAGATGGAGGGTCAAAAAAAAACCAAGATGACAATCCGAAAACATGTAGAATTGAAAGAGAATACCAAGCAATAAGAAAACAAGCTGCAAAGATGAATGACTAAATTGAATCATACACAGCTCGGTGACTCAACGAACATGTGGCCAAACAAGAAATCAAAGACACCTAGAAACCCTAGGATGACGAAGCCACACTGATCATATGAGAGATAATCGACCGAAAATAATGAGACAGGGAAGTCAAAACCAATCCAAGTGGATTAATCCAGGGAGAAATGCCAATCCATAGGGTAAGATGCACTGGAAAACTCAAACAAGAAGCCTAAAATCCAAACCTATATGATTCGACACCCCTGTTCAACAGCAATCCGTGCTAAACAAGGGAAATCACACCCGCAACAAAGGCAACCCAGGCCAATCGGCGCAACTGTTAGAAAAACAACAACACCAAGTTAGGAAACAAAATAAAGGAGAAAATGCAATTGAGAAAAGGCCAGGATTGTCACTCTAAGAATAGGTGAAATGGCTTGAAACAATTAGATAAGAAAAACAATGTAGAGAAATAGAAATATGAGAAAAGTTGGACAGACAAGAAAAAATCCAAAACGAACAACGAGAGACGACAGACACACTGATCCCTAGTATGGTTGCAAACTTATTGAGCATGAAAATCGCCTCTGTGGACAGAGGCGATCCCTCTAGCCCTAGGGTGGGTCTAGCAGTAAGGGAACACGCTGAATTCCTAAATTCCTAGCTTATAAATGAAATATGGACTGGAAATTATATCAACTATCATTTGATATTTTTCCTCACACCTCGCACCTTGTTGGTGACGATTTTTCATGCACGTGCACAAATATCAAACAAA
The DNA here is from genome assembly GCA_034641835.2 of Pinus albicaulis. Lineage (NCBI taxonomy): Eukaryota > Viridiplantae > Streptophyta > Pinopsida > Pinales > Pinaceae > Pinus > Pinus albicaulis. The sequence goes on along the minus strand of CM076572.1, from coordinate 647,712,660 downwards.
TTATGACATAATACAAGCATATACATTCATCTACAACTATTCAACTAGTTAAGGAGAGCTAAACACTTTGAATATAAATTGAAACAAAGTTGGAACCAGAAACTAGTCATGTATTATTGATATATGAAAAATAAGTTTACAACCTTATGCCTTGACGTTGCAGATCTCCTTCGACGGATTTAGTCAGGCACGTCTCAAGCATTCGTTTGACATTCCACTCAATGAGGAAATGGGATTAAACTCTCTCTCAACAATGGATTCTTCTCTACTTTATTCAACACACCACTATAACTAATGGTTGTTCAACTAGCTGAATCAATGTGAGGAAGAAGAATTTATAGGAGAGGAGGAGGAGGTTTGGGATCCACATAAGGTGGAGGAGAAGTGTATCCCTTTGGAGAGTTGCACATTTGTAGGAACTAATAGGCCAAAGGGAGAAAATTGACTTGATCCAGTTGAAAAAACCATCATGACTCCACTCACAAAGATGTTAAAGCATAAAAGTTTCGTTTCTATTATAAAAAACTTTCTAAAAGCAGATTTGCGTGGGTGCCCTTCTGAGACAGAGCGCTAATGGGCGCAAGGCTTAGTGTTAATTTATTCATGGGCATGAGGCCATAACTGCCTACCAACGCTGACCCAAAATCATAGGTCTGTGAAGGTGAGGAATGATCAACAATTATATCCTTGACATGCCAATGGATGCAATGAAATTTATGACAATGTATGACAATACACAGGGGTCACTGAAATGGTCCTCCAATGTGCAGGATGGGGATTGCAGGGATGGTGACAAAATACCGTGTAACACAGTCCAAGAAAGAAGCACAAAGGATCTAAAGCTGTCGAAGAGGAAGAGCTAATGTTGACCGAGGATGACCTCAATGAAATATCCAACATGGTCACGTTTGCAACAGAGGAAATTGGACTAACCTTGAGGAGCAGTACAGGGTTGTTCTAGACGGGGTGCAAATAGTTATTCAGGAGTTAAAGGTTCAAGCGAGCCTGATTCAAGCAAGCGTTACCCAGGTGAGATAGATGCAAGTGAGGGTGTTTGCGACCAGCGTGTAGCTGGTCAACACGATTTTACCTGTGATAGGGGAGAGTCACCTCATCTAGATCCCTAAACATGCTATCCACATCAAGTCGAGGAGCTGATGTGTGTAGCTCAGAGGATGAGGTGACATCAATGTTGATCTCGTTGTCTTACCCAAAAGAAATATCCACATGATCCACAACATGAATGTGGACGAGCTATAATTTAGAGAATCCTAAGCTCACCACATTGTCGTTTTGTTGTAGCCGTAAGAGAACGAATCTAAGCAGAAACAACATACCACCGAGAAATCATGCTGCATAGAAGAGGCTCAGCACATGGTCTTAGAAGCTAAAATTGACTATGTTTGCAGCGATATGCCAGCGGTTTGCCTCAGCTGCTCCAGTAGAAAAATTATAAGGGCTGGCCACTACGCTAAAGGCCTCACAAGAGGAAATCCAGGCCATTCGAGAAAAATTCAAGCACCAGATAGTAGATCTGCAGATGAAGCTACAGTCAGAGACGCCTTTGGAAGTCAGAGGTTAGTGGGCAGCCGAGGTGAAAACAACAAAAAGCAACGTTACAAACTTAGTCACAGAATGTGGTCTGCTATTAGATGAGGCCATGGGTGTCTGGACTTCAGTTCTGAATTACCTGATGGTGCAGCAACTGCGCAACCTGTTGCATGTCAAAGAACAACAATTTTTAGATATTTGGATGGCAGCACCCACCCTCATGATTGCACAGTGCCTCGCCCAACTACAGAAGGGTTGGGTGATTCAAACCGATATCAAGGACCTACGTCGCCAAGAGCACTTGATGGAAGAGAGATGGCACATTGAATATTCTTCAACAAACCCAACGAATTATTGAACTTGCCATTAAAGGACCGAAAAAATAGAAGTTGGTTTTGCCACTAAAGACCTATTTTTCCGCGTTCAAAGAAAAAATGGAGGATCCCACCCCACAGTGACTCAGGACTAGTCACGGGTTTGTGTTGGGTGCCTATTGGAGTGGGGTTCCCTGGGGTGAATTTTGAGCAAGTTTTGTATCTATTTTGGCTATGCATACTTTATAGAGGATTCAAATAAGCTTTGGGGGGGAGGGGGGGGTCAAAGTCCCTATTTTATGTAAATGGGGTTTAGGGGAAAAATGTGGGCCTCAAACCAAGGTCTGAGACCATAGTATCTGCGCACTGAATTAGTATAATATAGATAAATAAAGTCTAGTAATATGGTCAGTTCAGTTAAGTGATTTAAGATTATGTGATAACATTTTGTAAGGTTTTCAGTCTAAGTTTGGGTTGGGTAGAAAGGCTCCTGCTAGATGTGCGGGGGGAAACATAGTCTTGGATGTGTGCAGACTTCACTGGCTGTGTGCGCATAAAGGTAATTGTAAGGGAGGTCTAGATGTATTGAATTGTTAGACCATTAATGAAAATATAGTTTTCGCATAATCAAATGTGTTGTGTGTCTTATTTATCTAATTACTTCGAATCTGGCTCTATTTATTGCTTTAAGATCACTTCACTTCTGTTTATTATCAAATACATATACATGAATAGATCCTACATTTTATGCATGAATATAAGTTGATGATTAAGTACATGTTAGATGGATTGATCTGCTTAAGTGTGTCAGTTATTACATGCAAATATACAGTCTCTGTGTTGGAATAATCTACGAAGATTTGATTCAGTTATCTGTTTACATCTATTGATATGATAATTGTAGAATTGTTTATGCGCACATATGTTATAAGCATGTTTAGGGCACCACATCAATTTATTCCTCAGGGTGTGGAAACCTGGTTCCAGCACCCCTTAATACTACTTCGGGTGAGACTTTGATTTGCACAAGCAGGTCATTGCTGAAAGGGCCAGTAGTTGGAAGGTTTGTTGGTTGCGAAATAAATATGAACCTGGGTCAGGACCCCTCAAGCCAATAGTTTTCCCCATAAGCATGTCGAGATGTCGAAGCTCCAAATTGGATATTTCTGTACTATACTTGTAGCAACTATTTTAATTCACTTGTGGATAATTTCAGCAATGAAACCCCACGACAAATGAAATTAGAAAAACTGCCATTAGTAAATCATGGTAAAATCATCCTTAAGACTTTAAAAACAGAATAAAACTATGATATTTAACCATGAGATGAAAATGATGGTTTTAGGCATGCATTATGGAAAATGGATATGAATATGGTAGAAAGTGCAGGAATACTCTTTATAAATGGTAATGCTATATGGTGAAAATGAGGGCATTTATGAGGCCCAACACCCCCTCATTCCTGTGATTTTGCATGTCCTCATGCAAAAAAATACCTTTCTCATTTATAGATTCTTAACACTACTTTGTAGATGTTGGTTCTTGTGGGAAAACATTGCTTGAATATTTGGAGGTGTTGGTCCTTATGGAGCAACACTTCCTGAATACTTGGAGTTGCTGGTTCTTGTGGAGCATCAATCTTCACATTTAATATATCAAACTAATTTAATGAGCAATACAAATTGATGAAAAGAAAGGGATGGACGAAGAAGAGATGATGGATGAAATGAGCAGTGATGGAGATGGTGAATGGGTGCTTGAATACTATGTCATCATAGGGGAAATGTCTATAGGTGGTTTCCTTTATCATTTCATGGCAGTAATGACTTCATCCTGATGCTTGTTATCATGCAAGGAGAAGACACCATAGAGACTATTTTTTAATTAATGCACCATAAGGCCTTTTATTTTAACATGTTATTGTAATTAGAGTATATGCGTAATGAATGTAAGGAGATAGAAGGATAATGGTTTATAAAATATGAAATGCGTGGAATGAAAAGTGGTGAATCATTAAAATTATTTAACCTTCTAATGAATTAGAGAATCATAAGCCAAATTTACCTCAAGTTTTAACTTTGTTGTTGATGTGCTCGATGCTGCAAAATGAAGTGGAGGATGGACAAGTTGGAACTAATGTGATTATTGGTCTGACCTATTGAAGAAGATCTAGAGATGCAATGGAGGTTGATTCAAATTTGTTGAAGGATGAATTGAAAGTTGAAAAATACAATGAAGGCCCCCATATCCCCCATGCCTAGGGAGATGCATGTCCCTATGAAACCAGGAGAAATGACTGAACATGTTGTGATAGGGAAACCTTTATTTAAGCAAATATATTGCTACAATGAAAAATATAAATGCTGATACAAGTATACAAACTGTTGCAAACTTGTTGAAATCTCAAAACAAATATTTTTAATCCCAGATAATGTGCTAATGTCGATGGGAAAAGGATTTTTTTCCAGTGGGCATTACGGGATCCCACATCAACCAACTCGAGTAAAAAAATAATAACTTAAGAGATACATGATTTGAATACCTCATACAATTTTACAAACTTTATTGGGAACATTTCCCACCAGTTACCTGGTTTTCAAGCAAAGTCCTTGTCCAGTTGTGCCATACAAGCTGTTTTTCACAAAAGGACTTATTTTTCTCTTTACTATTTTCATTTATTTAATCATTATAATACTAACTTTCCTACTACACTGAAGAAAATACATCCTCCTTCAAGTGAAATATAATTTCCAATGAAGCCATGTGTGGATCAGGTATAAAGATATATTCATGCCCAAATTTAACGTATAAACTTTAGAATTTACACAAGCATGAAAAGTCAGTAGTTTTGGAAGATGAGATACAAAGAGAATTTGAAGATGAGAGTGGTACTTTGATTGGATTGTGTTTTGGAACCATTTCTCGATGTAATCATAGTGGTCTTGGCTCATTTATTCTTCTGGACCACTCTGAAAGTCCTCCTCGGATGTGCTAGGAAAAACTTGGATAAATGGTCTCTAGAATGCATACAAGACTTACTGCTGGGCATGGTGAAAGTTCTTCTATCTTAGGTTCAACAGGATTATCCTCATTAGATTCGGTGCATGATTTCTCAATCTCATTGGTAGATATGCAAGAGGAATCAAGGGAGACTTCCAAATCCTTTTCTGGTTGTGGAGAGATAGATAATTTCCTGAATGCGATTAGGATGAACTCTTCCTGAGAGGAAAATATCTCGGCTACTACTAGGATTTGATAAAGTTCTTTGAGGGACATTATTGAAGATCTCAATCATTCTTGAAATTATCAGGCTAGTTTATGATCCCTGTCTCGCAACATTGATTAGTACAAAGGGGTTCTTACAACACCCCAATTTTATTTATTTACTTATTTTTTTAATTTTGAAAGAGCTTGAAATTTTAATGTAAATGAATTAAAACTGCTAATTGGAATAAAAATTACCAAACTTGAACTCCTTGCTTACTTTTAGAACCAAAATTTGGAGAAACCCCACCATATTTGATGCATGGCTCTTCACTCACATCTTACCATACACTCTCCACCCTTTGATTGTCTTGCAACTAAGATCACACAATTTTTATTTTTGAAAGAAACTAGGATCTAATCCCTTTAGCACCTACTTGAAAATGGCACCAAAAATGTTGGGGAAATTATATGACTTATAATTACAAGATTAAATTATCAATCCAGGGTTGTAAGACTAAGAGGCACAAGTGAAGGTAATGAAGGATCAAAGCATCTAACCTAAACTAGAGAAAGAAATCAAATTATTGTTTAAGTATAGAATTTTATGTCTAATTTAAAACTAATCAATTGACAAAATAACATGCTCAATAAACACCTATTTCTATTACAAAATAACATGAATCAACATTCACATATCCATTTTCTTAAACTGAACTATGATATCAATCCTATTTCTTCGAATGTAAACAAATGAGAAATTATTGCGCAAACTTTAAAATAATAATCTATCTACTTTGGAAATCCACTAAAAAAAAATTCAATACAAATATCAGAGTTCCCATTTGCAAAGAATAATTCTACCTATCAACTTAAAGAACTCACTCACTGCAAAACTTAAACTAACATCTCATTCCTTACTAATCACTACATTTAAATGTATGAGAAATCACTATTTCAACAAAGAAATTCTAATCTTTAATTGTGAAATACTTCCTACAGGTTACTTTTATAATATTGGCAATGGAATTACACTAACATACTGATTACAAAATTCTTATGAAAAACTAAAACCATGTCAAATGAAAACAAAATTCAGTTAACACTTTGATGCTAATCGAAACAAGGGATCCTATTCTAATTAAAAATATGAACACTAGATCTAAATCTCGGGTCTCATAAATCCACTGCTTTTGATTCAATAAAAAAATTTCATATCTCTATTAATTTTCATACCAAATAAATTCAATATGAAATATTAAATCCGATTCTATACCTAACACAGAAAAATCAATGCAAAATATTAAATTTGATTTTGTACTTAATGCTCAGAAAACCAGAACCTATTTCGATCCACTAAACACACCTTACACTATTCATGCTCATGAACTAAAAGTATATAAAAGAAATCACAAAGTTTGTTCCTAACTACAACCAATAAAATATTTAGAACACATTCAATTGAATCCTATTATGCATTGAATCACTTCGTCGATTGCCTTCTAATGTATCTAACTCAAAACAGAGTAATAACCTATCATTCCCAATGCACAATAATTAATCCTCAAGCATTCATGACAGGTTATCTTAAATAGTTTACAAAAGGATCTCTTGACTTCAAGAATGAAGATGTTAAATAAAATCCTAAATAACTCGCAATTAACTCAGAATGTCAACATATAATGGCATACATATAACAAAGTTCACACTTCAACCTAGATTTATAATTCAGAAACAAATCAACACTACAAATTATAAATCCTATAACTTAAATAAAGGAAAGAACTTGTGTCCAGGTGGTGGTGGGAACTTGCCACTCCTAGAGCACGTTAAAATAAATCAATTCTCAAAAATAAAACAAACCATAACACTTACAGAGATTCATGCCAAAGTTAAACTGTATTAAGATTCAAATCATAAGTTCACTTACATACATTCCTTCAATTATGTTCAAAGGAAAAATTAATAACATCAATCCTTATCTTCTGTTCACACATTTTATTCTCCCAATTTCTAATAATTGACAATACCAGCCATGGCTAAGCCATTTATATGATTTACAAGGCGAATCAATCATTTTCCTAAATTATGGAAAATTGCATATTTTTAACAAATTGGCCTCAAAGATATTAGAATATATCCCTAACCATCGCGAATTTTGGAAAAAGGTTTGGAGGGAAACTAACTTGTTATATTTTCAAAAAAAAAATCTCTTTTAATTGAATCATTAAATTCCATATCCTCAAAAAGTGTGCCCGAAGTTGGCTATTTGACTCTTTTTGCAAGATTCTAGAATTATGGAAAAAAAATTGTTTTTTTATGAAACTTCCTTAAAGACCCGTGTGAAAATTTTGAACGAAAGCAGATCTTGAGAAAAAAATTCAGTTATATATAATGTGTTATATTGGTAAAAAAACCCATTTTCTTCGATTTCCTAGATTCACCTCCATTTGCACACAAATCGAGGTCAAATTTGGCAGTTTGAAAACTGTGCAGATTTTGAGCAGAGTTATTGATTTTCTTCTAGAGACCCACATGTGTGACCTGGGTACAATACAACTCATGCAAAGGTGTTAGAACATCATTTTTGATAGTAATATTCCTCGGTTTTCCCTGGAAGCGTGTCGAGATGTCGAAGCTTCAAATTGGATATTTCCATACTCTACTTGCAACAACTAGTTTATGACTTGTGGATAATTTCAGCAATGGAACCCTGCGACAAATGAACTTAGCAAAAAATTCATTCTTAAATCATGGTAAAATCATCCTTAAGACACTAAAAACACAATAAAACTATGATATTTAACCATGATATGAAAAGGATTGTTTTGGGCATGAGCTACATAAAATGGACATGAATATGGTAGAAATTGCATAATATGCTTTATAAATGGTAATTTTATATGGTGAAAATGAGGGCATTTATGAGGCCCAACAATTAGTTTGAAAATAAATCCATAAAACCCCAACCATGGATGATAAATATTTTTATAATAACCGTCCATATCTAGTAGAGGAAAGGTTTGTGCAACTAGAATCACAAGTCGTATATATCCAATATATTATGAACATCCTCATGGAGGCTATGGAAAAAAAATCTTGTTATCAAAGGAGGTTTTTATTCCAATTCAAAGGAAAAATTAGAGTGGAAATCGAGGGATTAAGAGGAACTAGAGGAGTCTAAAAAAGAACAAAAAATAAACATCCCATTTTGAGTGTCATGAACCATTCACTCTCCCTGTTCAAGATATATGTGGAGATAAAAACAGAATTGTATCAAGGTGACATTGAAGCTTTGAAATTAATTCACTAGTTGCAATAAATAAAGATTTATTCTAGTGTTCAACACATATAGGAGGCACGATCCAATGGAAAGTACACATGGAAACCCTAAGTCTAGAGGGGGATCCTATAATGAATAAGTGGGAGGATTTTAATACTCTCATAAATTCCCAATTCTAGCCTATCAAGTATGTGGAGGAAAAATGGATCCAATGCATTACTTCTAGTAGAGATGGGGGTAGAGTGTACAAGAGTACACCATTGCAACATACTCCCTTACCGCCCATATCCCACAATAAGGGTATAACGAGGTAGTTACTATAATGACCTGACTTCCAAGGTTCTGTTATGGAAATGGGGTCTAATTTTTTTCCTTTATTAAACTCCTCAAAACCCAAAATGAATGTCACCATTGCATTCATCTTGTCAACACCTTTCAGGAAATATAAATTTCACCTCAATCCAACCTCTAGATCAAAAGTTTTGGCCATTTAAAGTCTCAACCAATAACCTCTTGCCATGTCATCATGACCTACCATGTGGTAGCCACATGGCTCTCCAAGTCATATCCATGTCACCTTTTCAAGGGGTTTATGTCATATTTATGTTATCATTTTCCACTATGTCCCATGCCACATCATTATGCGCAAACCCTCTTTCCATGGATTATATATAAAAATATATACTATATGTCAACTAGCGCAAATAAATACTCTATGGGCCTGCATGCCACGTAATCAGTGGGATTAAATCCTAGGAGTTTCTATATGAGCTCTGCTTAAATACTTTGGTATGTAGAGAGTGATATGCAACCCCTCAATGTTAACATATGGAAAAGTTCTCGTCCTGGGACATAAATCCAAAACCTTTCCTTTGATGCCTCTACCTTAAAACATTGGGATGATGTCACAATTAAAACTCACCAGGATGATGTCAAGTTGATGTCTCCTACCTAAAACATCGGGGTGACATCATGCTGATGTTTCCATCCCCAACTATAAAATATAAGATATTTTTGCACTGAGCCCCTCCTTCAAAATCGTTGAGGTGAAGTTAGCGCTAGGATTATGTCACACCCTCCATGTGGCCTCCTCTCAGAGTGCCATGTTTCTCTAGCTTTTGGTGGACTTGGCCCTGCTAAATGGCCATTTCTAGGTGGCACGTGTTATAGCACTAGGGTACCACATCACCCCCTATCCACATCATCTTCCACTATAGATTTTGGTCCCACCATGCTCTCTGCCCTTTGTTAAGCCATTTTTCTTTGTTATATACAATTGACACTTTCATAATTTCATTGGATCCGAGGCGTAACGACGTTATTTCTGTCATTTGTTGGACTCTCTTTCATCTTGGCCCTATCTAACTTGCCGAAAATTTAAGTCTCCCACAAGGAAAACTGTGAGGTACCATAGTGTCAGGGTTCATCCAACAGTGATACACGATATGGTGATCAACGACCTAGATTTAATTACAAAACACCCACACCCCCCCCACCCCTTCTCTGTCATGGCAAGGGGGGGTCTGCTATCATGGTTCCCAATTGAGGTTCTAACGCATCCAATCAATGACTCCATTGCATTAAAAATATATGAAAACCACAATTAAAATGTGAACCCCCTCCCCCTTGATGACATGACAAGGGAGGGGCCCTCTATTGCATCCCAACCATTTGTGATGCAAGCTGCCTCCACTGTCAATTCATATATATATATATATATATATATATATATATATATATATATATATGTCTCCATAGCTCCTAGCACCTCACCATATCACTTTCCCATATGGGTGTAATAAGACTCGGTGACTATCCCTCTAAAACCTTAAAGGTTCCCAACCCCAAGAAACCATACATCACGAAGTATAGTGATGATATGTATGTATATGTATATACGCAGGCTATACTGAGGGGAAAATATTAGAAGAGAGAGTGCATATATATATATATATATATATATATATATATATATATATATATCATCACTATAATTTTCCCCTCAGTCTAGCTTGCCTGTATACATAGATACACACACTCACACACACACATATGTGTGTGTGTGTGTGTTTGTGTGTGTAATACACTATCTCTTATAATATTTTCCCCTAAGTATAACATGCATGTATACATATATATAAATATCATCACTGTTCTTCCTGAGCCTACATGAACTTGGCCCAAAATGGCATCACATATATTTATATGTGTTTATATAAAATAGATCTATTCCCTCTCGAGCTTTACGATTTATAAAATAATGATTGGTAACCATTCCTTTAACAAACAATACATATTACAAATATTACCCAACTCCTCATACCGAGGAAGCTTAGACAATATTCCAGTACTAGGTAATATTAAATTCATTGCATACAAGCCATTAAACTAGAATTTATGCTCAAAATAACACAGAGATACTTTTAACAAAAATGATTTTCCCATCCCTCATGCTTAGATAATTAAATTTAGGCTCATAATAAACACATGAATTGAATCGTTCATTAAAGTCTTTACTCAATATACTGGTATTCCAAATTCATATAGGAAACAACACTCCTTAACATTATCATGAAATTATAACAACACATTAATCAGAGACATGCAAAAATGCATAAGAGAATACTTATCATATAAAGGGATCTAGAAACCAAGATTGGGACTCTAAAGGCTCCACCCAACCATAGATTTCTCCACACTGCATTCTTTCTTGTAGAAAATCACCCTTGATCTAGATTCCAGATCTCGTGGAGGATTTTTTATCGATGTAGAACCAATGTTACCAACAAAAACAAAGTCTCTCGAGGCTACACCATCTCTAGCCACAAGCTAATATGATAGTCAATTACACAAGGATCCTTTTCCTTCAAATGTCTCAAAAATTTTCCCACTAACATCTCACGGGGATTTTAACTGAGTTAGATTTATCATAGGGGTCATTTGTATACAAAGAGAATCACATCTCTAATGTAGGAGAATAGTTTCATTATAACATGGTAAGCTTCTTCAACTAGATTTCTACTGATAGATCAATGGGTTCTTATTCCACACAATTCCCATTGGTTTTCTAGTTGTTTCCCAAGGAAAACCAAATTTAGTGGATTATTCAGTCCTTAGGAAAGCCACTGTTCAACCATAGGAGGAGGAGAGCTCATTATGGGAAGGTAATGTTGGCAACCTGTTATGGCATAAATCTACCTCAGGCTGAGAAAGGCAGAATCTAGGGTAACATCAAACCACGCTTAATCTGGTAGCTAGCCCTACTAGATCAGGAGAGGGCTCTCTCCTGGTCAATCTCAGCAAAAATAATCAGTGAGGCTTGAGATGACTTGAATAAAGGCTTATTTTAGGCTAGGTATATATGTAAAAGAGTTTTATTTGATTTTGAGGGTGTTTGTTGGATCAAAGGGAAGGGCAGATTTTGGGTCTGGAGAATGAGGCCTAGTTTTTGCAGAGATCTGAATGGGGAAAGGTAGGAAATTGTTTTGACACTTCAATTTTGAATGAAATGGATAGCTCAGACTGATGAGGATTTGAAGAGGGCAAGAAACTTTCAGGAATCCTCTTCAAACAGTTGAAAACATAGAAAATTAAACAAACCCTAGGTAGAGCACTGCAAATTTTAATGAATTCCACCTTTATCGTTGTTTTTTTAACTTAAGAAGAAACAAGAGGGAAAATGATACACATGAAACACCAGTAGACTTACATTAACAGAGAGAAAAACATTATCAAAACAAAGAGCCACATGAATCCCAAGGAGTGCTGCAAACCCTGGTCTATTCCTTTGCCAAATTGCAGAGATGAATGTACAATGATGCTCAAAGCAATCCCAAGTGTCCAACCTATGCGAATGACTGAAAAAATACAAGATATAGACAACAATAACTCATCCCCAGCCTCTAGGGGTTGAGATCACAAGTTTAGGAGCTGTTTCAACAAGATCTAAACTGAGAACTGGAAAATAGACAGTGGAATAGCTTGCCTCTATAAGATAGGGAACTGATTCATTCAGTTGCAATTCACCTTTTGATGGATGAATCCACCTCCATGAGTAAAAATTTAAAAAAATTATAGAAATATCCATCAAAATACATCCAATTACATCATGAGTTTAACATTTGGAAGTAAGAAAGTCAAAATGTCAAAAACTAGGCGAAAAACAGAGTTACTGAGTCCAAAATGAGCAAAAATCCCCAATGCGTCGCGCCTGATTTCTCTAAGCGTTGCGCCAGTTTGGAGCTGATTTTGAAGGCCTTCCTGGTGTACAAATGAGCTCCAAGTGGGCTTTTTGGAAAGTTCTACCTGTCTAATTTCCAACACAAGTGGAATTTCTGAATTTGGCTTCCATTTGCCCCTCCAAAAATGATTTCTCCCAACACTGCTTCCTGTGTGTCCAAAAAGGGGTAGAAAGGTCATTTTTAGGGTGTTTTTGACCCTTCTGGAAGCCCAAAACCAAATTATAAATCCTAAAGAAGCATTATTTCAAAAATATGATAGGATTTTAATTTTTGTTTAAATCCTCATAGATATCAAAAGACACATGTTCATTGGCAGTGACAACTTTTATTAACTTACTTGGACCGGAAGTGACCGAGCAGCTTTGAAGTTTTGAGAGGAATGAAAATGAAATTTCTTTGCGGCCCTACACGTCGCGAAACAAACCCAACGTGCCATGTAACTCCTATGCATCGTGCAGGATTAATTTCAACACAATGGGGGCCGACCCAATGCGTTGCGCCCGTCTAATGCGTCGCGTCGCCCAACCAATGCGTCGCGCAGTGAAACTTGCACAAATCTGCCTTCAAACTGCTTCCTTCGCTCTTCACGGTTTATCCTTGGCTCAGTCTATCCTCGTGGCATACAAATGAGATTTTTAAACATGAAAATGATTTATATACCAAGGATCTTTAATTCTTCATTTAAAAAAAACCCACTTTGTAATATTTCAGATTTTGACACTTTCTAAAACTCTGTTTTGCTTTATTTTGGCTTTTTGACTGTATGATGTGCTTTCTATTTATCCTGCAAGGAATGGATTGGATGGATCTTGAAAAAGGTGACCAGGGTTGCCAGTGAAAATATTATTACAACTGAGAAAACTTGAAATTACATTACATTTATACATAAAGATGAAATACTCTACTTTTCTTCAAAACTGAGTTTTAAAGAAAAATACATTATTAAGCATATGATGATGAAATTTTTAGTACTGAATCCTCATTTCAAACTCCTCATGTGCCTGCTGACCATTATGGGGGATTTAGAAAACCTTATTAATGAAACCCTAGACCTAATGACACTAAAACCCTAATGTGAACTAAAACTGACTCTTTGTGACTGCAAATGATCTTAATGGATAGAAATAGGGCAGCAGGTAAAGGACATGAGGGACATGAGAAACAAGCCACTACCGTCAGATGATCCATGCTCCTAATGGAATGCAACTGACTGAGTGAGACACCTAATATGCAATGCAACAAGAGAAACTAGATCACTGACGGAGGGATGAAGACACTAACACTAACATTGGCTCCAATGGGGATGGTAGCTCCTTGGAGGTGCCAAGAACGACAGATCTTTGGGAGAGTAGAAAAGTTCCTTCATCCATTGGGCAATGGAATAAAAAACTCAAGCTGAAATGCATGACTGAAAACCGTCACAAACTAACTTAATAACAATACTGAAAACTGACTCGCAAATGACTCAAACAACTGACACACCAAAACTGAAATCAGACCTTCAGTTTTATAGCCTTCATTTCGGGCCCCAAACTGAAACTATGTTGAAACTGAATAAAACAAAAATGACTCAAGACCTACTTAACTGAAATTAGTACTTAAAAAGCTTTTTAATGGCAGTAGTCCATCGAGATTTGAGGGCTTCAAATCATGATGACAACCAACTGCCTACTGATGGAATATGTACAATCATGTGTAGTGAGCCTTCCAATGTAACCAATCCAGCAGATGGATACATACCAAAATTCTGCTCTCACTTTTCTCGAGCAGGTAGAATGATGCACATGTAGGCAACTAACAATAACTACTGAAAACAAGGCTTATGATAATGAACCAGGCAACATTTATCTTTTCTGATGCTTGCAAAAGAATGTCAAAGGGATCTTGAAAATCCTGAAGCACTAGTTTGTCTTGAGATCTAGTAGCTAAAATACAAGTACTCCCTTCATTCTGATATGAAAGAACAATTGATTTCTGAGTGATAGGAAGGCGCAGAGAGGTATAAGCTTCTGCCATCTGAGTGTTAGTTGTAATTTCCTTGACCATGAGAAATTCTGGCATATTGTCTCTGTCAAGATCATATTCCTCAACTTCATGGTCTAGGTCATTCTTAAACAGAAAACAATCTTCAAGATTATCAAACATGACAGCCTTATCATCTTCATGAAAGAAAATATTATCTATTTGCTGATCTATAAAGCTAATTACAAGACCGTCATCATTTTCAAAAGAGGAAGAAATTTCACCAACACTTTCTTGACCATGTGGGCACTGCAAATCTGCTTTAGCTTGGGCTGTAACATGACCTTTCAGGAGTTGATCTATCTCATCTTCAGACAAAGGAGATAATACTTTTTTTTTTCTTTTTCTCAAACAATGATTGTCTTCATGAAATAACATTTTAAAACATGAAAAACCTGAATGAAAATCCTTAATTCCGTGATCTTCTAAAATTTGAAAACATTGTTGATCATCTTCATATGACATGGCAATCAAATTATCATTTATCACTGAGTTATTGAATGAAGATTTTTCATTTACTTGAACAGAGATCTAACCTTGTTTTTCATGAACTGAATGGATTACCTCCTCATGAAGGCTTTGTTCTAATGAAATTAGAACATTTGGATCAATAACTCTGTCTTATTCATTCTAGATGATCTCAACAACAGAGTTCTCCTCGATGGGATTTAGCACAAGGTATTCTTGATCATCACGATATGAATCTAGATCTGAAATAGCTGACTTGACTTTATCACATTCTGAAATTGAAACTTGACTTTCCTGTATATTGTCTTCTTCTATGGACAGATCTGAAACAAAACCTTCTCTTTCATCATTTTCCATTGTACTAAGATCTTGATCCTGCTGCAAAGTTTCTTGAGCATCTTGATGAGTATCTTCTAAGTTCTCTTTATGCTGCTTAAATAGATTTTCTTATAGAGCCTCCATGATCTCATCGTCCATGAAGTCATCATCTTCATAAAAAATTTCAAGATTTTCATTAAAACTATGAACATGGCTACAACAGTTCTGAACTAAAGTTAATGATGGATAAGATTCTTTATACCTTTCAAAGAGCATGGTATGAAAATACTTTAAACAGAAAAATACAAGTAGGCGGAATACTTTCATACCAAGATCGGGCTTCACCTTCCAGAGTGGCCATGAATATCTTCATCAAGAAATCTTCAAGAAAATCAACCTTCAACTTGCGAATATGTATGTGAAATCTAACCAGATGTAAAGCAACATCCTTCTTATCATCATCTTTAAACGTAGGCAAATTCCTTTGCCAATCTACCTTAGGAATTTTATTTGGAAAACCTGGAATGTGATATCAGCTCATGGGAGCATACCTTCGATCCAACGAAACCATTTTGATAACAATGAATTCACCAAGAAATTCCTCAGGCTATTGATTCTTGAAGAGTAGAGTCGCCATAAAAATTCTGAACCTTAGGATTTTTCGACATTGGAGTCACCAGGTGAATGATTTCAGCCTTCCTATGTCTAATCGTTGTCCACCATCAACCATCAAATATGAACTTGATTAGATTTTACTAAGGAAACCAGATGTCCAGTTCATAAACTAGACCAGAGATTGACTGAAGCAACATTCATCTACTTTCGCTAATGCAAAGCAAGAGCGTTTCAAAGGCTACCTGGCTAACTTCAGGCTCCGTCTGTAGTTTATAAAATGAACAAAAAAATTGTTCCCCAGTAGATTCGCCACTATGTTATGGCCTAAATATACCTCAGGCTGAGAAAGGCAGAATCTAGGGTAACATGAAACCACGCTTAATCTGGTAGCTAGCCCTACCAGATCGAGAGAGGGCTCTCTCCTGGTCAATCTCAGCAAAAATAATCAGTGAGGCTTGAGATGACTTGAATAAAGGCTGATTTTAGGCTAGGTATATATGTAAAAGAGTTTTATTTGATTTTGAGGGTGTTTGTTGGATCAAAGGGAAGGGCAGATTTTGGGTCTAGAGAATGAGGCCTAGTTTTTGTAGAGATATGAATGGGGCAAGATAGGAAATTGTTTTGACACTTCAATTTTGAATGAAATGGATAGCTCAGACTGGTGAGGAGTTGAAGAGGGCAAGAAAATTTTAGGAATCCTCTTCAAACAGTTGAAAACATAGAAAATTAAACAAACCATAGGTAGAGCATTGCAAATTTTAATGAATTCCACCTTTATCCTTGTTTGTTTAACTTAAGAAGAAAAAAGAGGGAAAATGATAAACATGAAACACTAGTAGACTTACATTAACAGAGAGAAACACATCATCAAAACAAAGAGCCACATAAATCCCAAGGAGTGTTGCAAACCCTGGTCTATTCCTTTGCCAAACTGCAGATATGAATGTACAATGATTCTCAAAGAAATCCCAAGTGTCCAAACTATGCTAATGACTGTAAAACTACAATATATAGACAACACTAACTCATCCCCAACCTCTAGGGGTTGAGCTCACAAGTTTAGGAGCTGTTTCAAAAAGATCTAAATTGAGAACTGGAAAATAGGCAGTTGAACAACTTGCCTCTATAAGATAGGAAACTGATTCATTCAGTTGCAATTCACCTTTTGATGGATGAATCCACCTCCATGAGTAAAAATTTAACAAAATTACATCAATATCTATCAAAATACATCCAATTACATCATGATTTTAACATTTGGAAGTAATAAAGTCAAAATGTCAAAAACTAGGCGAAAAACAGAGTTACTGAGTCCAAAATGAGCAAAAATCCCCAATGTGCCACACCTGATTTCTGTATGTGTTGCGCCAGTTTGGAGCTAATTTTGAAGGCCTTCCTGGTGTCCAAATTAGCTCCAAGTGGGATTTTTGGAAAGGTCTACCTGTCTAATTTCCAACACAAGTGGAATTTCTGAGTTTGGCTTCCATTTTCCCCTCCAAAAATGATTTCTCCCAAAACTGCTTCCTGTGTGTCCAAAAAGGGGCATAAAGGTCATTTTTAGGGTGTTTTTGACCCTTCTGGAAGCCCAAAACAAAATTATAAACCCTAAAGAAGAATTGTTTGAACAAGATAGTAGGGTTTGAATTTTTGTTTAAATCCTCATAGATATCACAAGACACATGTTCATTGGCAGTGACAACGTTTATTGACTTACTTGGATCGGAAGTGACGGGGCAGATTTGAAGTTTTGAGAGGAATGGAAATGAAATTGATTTTCGGCCCTATGCATCGTGCAACAAACCCAACGTGCCACATAACTCCTATGCGCTGCGCAGGATTAATTTCAACACAATGAGGGCCGACCCAGTGGGTCGCGCCCGTCCAATGTGTCGCGTCGCCCAACCAATGCGTCACACAGTGAAACTTGCACAAATCTGCCTTCAAAATGCTTCCTTCACTCTTCACAGTTTATCCTTGGCTCAATCTATCCTCTTGGCATACAAATGAGCTTTTGAAACATGAAAATTATTTATATACCAAGGATCTTTAATTCTTCATTTCAAAAAAACCCACTTTGTAATGTTTCAGATTTTGACACTTTCTAAAACTCTATTTTGCTTTATTTTGGCTTTTTGACTGAATGATGTGCTTTCTATTTATCCTGTAGGGAATGGATTGGCTGGAGCTTGAAAAAGGTGACCAGGGTTTCTAGTGAAAATATTATTACAACTGAGAAAACTTGAAATTACATTACATTTATACATAAAGATGAAATACTCTATTTTTCTTCAAAATAGAGTTTTAAAGAAAAATACATTATTAAGCATATGATGATGAAATTTTTAGTACTGAATCCTTATTTCAAACTCCTCATGTGCCTACTGACCATTATGGGGGATTTAGAAAACCTTATTAATGAAACCCTAGACCTAATGACACTAAAACCCCAATGCGAACTAAAAATGACTCTTTGTGACTGCAAATGATCTTAATGGACAGAAATAGGGCAGCAGGTAAAGGACATGAGGGACATGAGCAACAAGCCACTATCGTCAGATGATCCATGCTCCTAATGGAATGCAGCTGACTGAGTGAGACACCTAATATGCAATGCAATAAGAGAAATTAGATCACTGACGGAGGGATGAAGATACCGACACTAACATTGGCTCCAATGGGGATGGTAGCTCCTTGGAGGTGCTAAGAACAACAGATCTTTGGGAGAGCAGACAAGTGCCTTCATCCATTGGGAAATGGAATAAAAAACTCAAGCTGAAATGCATGACTAAAAACCGACACAAACTAACTCAATAACAAGACTGAAAACTGACTCGCAAATGACTCAAACAACTGACACACCAAAACTGAAATCAGACCTTTAGTTTTATAGCCTTCATTTCGGGCCCCAAACTGAAACTATGTTGAAACTGAATAAAACAAAAATGACTTAAGACCTACTTAACTGAAATTAGTACTTACAAAGCTTTTTAATGGCAGCAGTCCATCGAGATTTGAGGGCTTCAAATCATGATGACAACCAACTGCCTACTGATGGAATATGTACAATCATGTGTAGTGAGCCTTCCAATGTAACCAATTCAGCAGATGGCTACCTACCAAAATTCTGCTCTCACTTTTCTCGAGCAGGTAGAACGATGCACGTGTAGAAAAATCACAATAACTACTGAAAACAAGGCTTATGATAATGAGCCAGGAAACATTTATCTTTTCTGATGCTTGCAAAAGAATGCCAAAGGGATATTGAAAATCCTGAAGCACTATTTTTTCTTGAGATCCAGCAGCTAAAATACAAATACTCACTTCATTCTAATCTGAAAGAACAATTGATTGTGGAGTGATAGGAAGGAACAGAGAGGCATAAGCTTCTGCCATCTGAAAATTAATCGATGAATGTTTTAGAAAAGTCACGTGAAATGGGTGGTTTTCCAAACCACCCCGCGTTGACATGTCAAAATACTGTTGGATCGCGTTCGAAAAGCTATTCACCGCTTACAGCCTTTGAGCCATGCGAATACCACCCAGTGGTATTCCAAAAATACTCTTGTTTAAACCTTCGTTTAATGTAATTCAACTATAGTTTAACTATGGTTTGATACATTAAAATCATAATTTTCATTTAACATTTCACCTTTAGGCGCTTTAAACCTATGAACCTTCTGCTAAGCCCATTTTTCATCGAATTATTAGTATTTGTGTGCCATAACACCCTGAGAACCTGTGTAGAGCCTTTTCATCATTTTAAAACCTATGAGTGCCATTTTCAAGTCAGTTTCCTTGCAATTCAACCACGAAGTGCCACATTACCCTCTGAAAGACTAATTTTGCAGAATTGAAGACTGTGCGCGACTGCGAAACATCTTCAACCTCGATTATACCTGTTTAAGGTATTTTTCGTCAAAACCTATCCATTGAACTTCAAATTCTAAAGAAAAAGCACCAAATTTCATGCTAGTTCCTGTAATTGTTTGAATTACCTATATAGAAATTGCAAAAAACATCCATAGTACAGGGGAAACTCTGTCAAATTTTCCCCAAAATCCTTAATTTCTATTTTTTTCAACTTTTATCCATACCCTGTTCATGTCCGCTACTGGAATTGATCATAACCTACTTTCTGAGCATTAAAATATTCTTTCAATCCAAAACCCTGCTCAGAACCCTATTTTAGTAGAGAAATTCTCCAAGAAGCCTTAGTTTCCACAAAAGACCTCAGCAAACAGTGTAAGCTTGCTCTGCTCAATTAAAAATGACAAAGAAACAAGTAACCCCTAAAGCAGGAGGTCCAAAGCCTCAAAAGAAACCCTCTGCTAAAATTCCTCAACCTGAATCTTCCAAAATTGATAAGACTACCCCTGTACTCACTGCTGATTCGACAAAAGTTGTCAGGCCTATTCAACCACCAGTTATCTCACAAGAAAATAGCCCTTTGGTTGACCTTGAATATAGAATGATGGACCCTTCATTAGAGTTAAATTTTCTTGATGTATATAACTAGTGTTTTGGTAAATCAGTAGAAAAATATGACAAATATATACCAATCTGGGATTCCAATTTGCTAAAATACATTGTTCCTCAAACTCATTTAGCCCCTAATTTTGTCAGATTGTGTCAGTCCTATTATCTTCCAGACCAAAAGTGTATTGTGAATAAATACATAGAGGTCTTATTTTACATCAATGAAGAATCTATAAACTCTATGCTGCAACTAAACCTTGATCCCAATGCTGCTTCATTGTCCATAGAGGAGTTAACTTAGAATTACCTAGAGCTTGATTTTGCTTCTAAGTTTAAAGTCTTCCAGATTTTTTGTCTCAAGCAAGTTGATATCCCAAAGCTTAATCCTCCATTTGATACCTTTTATTTTCCAGATGAAACTAGGCAAATTGTTTCAATGCTATCATTCATACTAGGATACACTAGTGATGAATTCACTGATGTGGCTATCTTAGGTTTTTTGTCAACTCTGAGTCCTGGCCACTCACCATCCATTATGTACAATTTTTCTAAATTCATTGCAGAAAACATGCATTATCAGTTATCCAGATTGTCAGAAGAAGGAGTCTTCAGATACACATCATATCTACTTTAGCTCTTTTTGTATTATCAAGCAGATAAGTTTCCCATTTAATTTCAGAAAGTGGATCCAGAAGGAAATGTTCTTTTAGTTGTGTTTTGATCATCAATTCTAAGAAAATGGAACAGGGAATATAGCTTTGCAGATTTCAATGACTTATTTTTAGTGTCTGCTATGAATCTATTGAATAAAGAGAAAATCCCTAGAATCAATGAAGAGACAAACATAATTCTACAGCTATCTGAGAGCTGTAAAACAGGGGACTGGTATTTATACAAAAGTTACACAGAAATCAGAGTATATGGTGCACTCCTGGCCCCATATAAACTACCAATATTTGTTACAACAAGAATATTTGCTTTGGAATATTTAAGGCAGATATTGAATGTAGATGAAATTAATTTCATAGCTTCTAGAAAAAAGACCCATTTTAAACTGAAGAATCAAATTGGGCCATTTATTTTGAACAACAGAGAAGAAACCAATGAAATTAATGTCAAGTTGAAAGAGTAAAAATTCCCATATGTTTTTATGTGGAATTATGATCCACAAGGTATTTTGAGCACGATGAGAGTGAAATGCAATTTGTCCATCTTCTTGCATGATCCCTAGCCCCAAATTGAAAAGTATTCCAACAAAATTGAATGGGAGCCAAACACTATTTGATGATGATTCACAGGAAATGCAGGGAAATAGTGGAAAAGGTAAGCAAGTTGATCAAACATAGGTATTGAAAGTGAATAAAGAATCTGACATTCTTCATAAGAGAAGCAAAAAAGAAGATAGTTTCACTGCTAAAACTATTCAAGACAAAAGATTCAGAATTCCATATAATAAGAAAAGTAAATTGACCATTGAAGAAAGGAATAAAGCCATCAGTAATGAAGATAATAATGGTCATGAAACTGATGATGAAGCTACAAGGATAGTAGCTGAAACTCTCAAAGAGCTTCAAAATGTTCAAATTGGAGCCCAGCAGAAAGATACAATCATGGTAGATAAACAATCCAAAGTTGATATGCCCTCTTCTTCTAAAGAACCTGACAGTACAGAGTCAGCCATTCAACTCAGGTTCGGGAAAATTAAAGAAAAGAATGAAGAAATAAAAAATGAGGCATATTCCAATTTCCTCAAAGAAAAGCCTGGGAATAAGGATAGGATCCTTTCAGCCTTTGATTATTCCTCTAATAAATTGGTGATGTCATTTCTCAAGCCTACAGTGGCAGATCCTAAAAAAATTGCAGATTATTCAAAAACAGATCTTGAAGTTGATGCAGATGTTGTCCATGAATTGGACCGAATAGAATTTCACAGAAGCAACACAGAGATGCTATATTCTAAGATAGTCAATAAGACTATGAATTATATCAGGCTTGAGAAAACTTTGATAAATCTTCAAACTTAAATGAAATTGGATAAAGCCTCACTATATGCCAACAATTTGAAGATCAAAGCATTAGAATATTTGGTGATTGAAGCAGGAGCTGATCCTGCCAACATGGAAGTTGCAAAGGTTTTGATCAAGCAGAAAAATGAAGACATAGCTGCCCTCAGAAAACAACTAAAATTGCCTCAAAGTGAAAATTCTTAGGAAAAAGAAATTCTTCAGCAAAAAATATAGAATGATGAATTGAAACAGATTGTTCTTAAAATGATAGGTCAGATAAAAGAAATGGAAAGCCAAATATAAGCTTTCATGCAAGAGAATAAAAAAATAAAGAAAGCTCAACAGGTTGTCATCCCTACAGTGATCCCAACTGTAAGCACAGATATTCCATCCACATTAGCAGAACACGCGGCGCCATAAGGAGTACTAGCAACTGCAGTACCAATAACTTCTCATGAAATATTTGCCTCTTCTTCCTCAACTTCACAGGTAAACACAATACAAGACAAAGCTGCCATAATCAGAGCCATGGAAGATATGTCAATTAAAGAGAAATAAATACTTAGTTTGAAAGGCAATATTAAAAATCTAGAAACTTCCAAAAGAGATGCCTTGCTTACTTCTGAAGGGCATGAGCAGAGAGCTGATAGACTACAAGAACATGTGAGAATTCTTCAAGCACAAGTGAATCTTACAGATCAGGTTGCATATATAAAAAATAATTTATGGACAAAAATCATTGAAGGCATTCACTCTTAATGGCCTTTAATTTAGATAATTTATGCGCAGAAAGAATTACTACAGGCTGCTAATGCAGAAATTGACAAAACCAAGAAAGAGATTGAAAATAAGCCAGCTCAAGTAGTTCAACTCATAGCATCTTTTAACAGCAAAAGCAGAGAAGAGTTAGAAGAGTTGAAAATTTTTGATAGGACAGAGGCCATCCTTCAAATTAAGAAAGTCCTAAATAAGAGGAACATAATGAATAACTTGGAAGACAGGTGTAAAGACATGAACTTGGCCATCTCAAGATTTTGGGCCAAATAAAAAGTATTATCAGAAGTAGGTTTGCTAGACATTCATGCATTAAATGACAAATTGATGCCACAGAAAGATTATGATCAAAAAATCAGAACTCATGCAAAAGAGCAAGCTAAACAACCACTGCCACAAGGATCACCAAGTGGAAAAGTACTTATTCAGTATTTTGAAAATCTATTCTTTTTGGAAAATGAAATCAAGCATATGTTCACTGTAAATCCTAACTTTGCCAAATATACAGAAGCTGATGAAAGTTACAGGAAATTTAAGAATATGAAGATCCCCACTGCTGAACAATGGCAATAATTCACAGATCTGCTGTGAATTTCATAGATAAAGGACAGGAAAATTACTTGGAAATTCATATTTTACTTTTACCTTATGGTGAAAAAATCAGTGTCAAAGTGTATTAGTAAAATCAAATTTTTAATGCTAATAATTTTTTATTACAACAGTGAAACAGTCAAAAGCAAAGATAAGAAGTATCAGATCAAAAGATGAAAAGGAAGAGTATTCTACAAGTCACCATCCACGTGAAGATGTACCTATTGCCAGCAAATGCTCACAGCACATCAAAAATCAGTTTAGATAAGATAAAATAGTTCTATTTTTCCTTGTAAAAGAGGACAACCTGCAAACTGTTTTGCTGATGTCCCTCTTCTTATGCTCTTTTTCCTATTTTTATTTAAAACATTATCTCAATTTCTGAGATATTTTGTAAAAAAATTTTGTTTATAAATATTTCATAATTCGAAGTATTCAGGGTGGAATAAAATTTCTCAAGACAATTATAGTCATTTTGCTGGACATATTGAAGTTGGTATGAGTCAATTGGTGAAGAAGCAGTTTGGAAACAAGTTTAGAGACATCATAACTAAGGATTTTCGTGGTGACAAGATAAGTCTCATATTTTTTCCTATTTTTATTGTTATTCTTAAAAGTTTACATACATTTCATTTGATGTGTTTCTATTCTGTAATGATCAACTAAGGATAAATTAAACAGAATTAGTGATAATAAGCTCTTTGTTTTAAACTAGTTGGCATTTTGATGTTTTCTACTTGATAACCGGACCATAGAATTCTTAATTTCTCTAGGTCCTAGTTTGATTCCCTCCTTCAATCCTCTTATCTATAACTTAATGATTCTTAAGTGCCGTTTTGTTCATATTTCACCCATATCATCCTCAAAACCTATTCAAAGCCTTAGAAGGTAATCTATCCTGCCCTTAGTACATTTGCATCTTTAAGTCTTATTTCCTAGCGCCGCTTTCCTAGAGAGTTGACTCCATTTCCCAATGTTATGGTAGATCCCTCTGGTTTACCTCGAAATAATTTTTATTCCTACCACATCTCAAAAATTAGTCCTATTGCTCACTCATAGCTAGCCTAAAACCCTTTACCAAAACAAAGCTAAATCCTTAGGAGAGATCCCTCTCCGGAGCTCAGGAAGGCTAGATCCTGAATTTCGAGAGAGGTTCTTGGTTACTCCTGGTTTTCTTAACTACAAAAATACTCATCCCACAACCTGAGAATTACTAGGGTGATAACATACTGGCGACCATACTGGGGAACTAACCACTCTCTAGTTTTAAGTTTAATCTTGAAGGAAGATCTTTAATTATATATTTTCTACTTTAAGATTTAGTTTAAAGGTTGTGGGTATTTTACCCAATAAACATTCTAGCTCCCAAGAAAGTCTACTACACTAGATCCAACCTTGATCCTAATCCTCCAGAGATAGTAGATAATCTTGACCAGATAGGAAAAAAGAAGAAAAAAAAATTGATAGTTCTAAAACTAAGATACCTCTGAGAAGAGCTGATTCTTTACCCAAAGAATTGGTAAGATTTTCAGACATTGATTTTGACTTAAATTTTGAGAAATATTTATTTAGAAAAAAATCTGAATCAGATTTAAAAGAAATTTTTTTAGATCCAGTTTTTGCTTCTTATGTGAGTAAAAAACATAAAATTATTTCTGTTCCTACTAAATCAGATCAAACTGAAAGTAAAATTCCAGTTAAAAGGGTAAGTGTCACAAAAATAAAATACATTGAAGAAGCTGTTAAGTTAGCTAAATTTTTGTCTAAATTTAAACCCCCAGTATCTGAACTATATACAACAGTCTTTCCAGCATTAGATTCTAATCTATATGTTGCCACATTATTTATTGATTCTGCTGTTAGTTCACCTCAAGAGCCCATAAGCCCTGAGTTTCCTCTACCCCAAAGAATCATATACTCATCATATCCACAATCCACTACTAGTTCATCAACCGATCCATTCATCCCTGAGCTGCCCTTGCATCCCAAAGTAGTATATCCATCATTTACCCAACCCATTACAACTACCATTAGTCATAATACTTCTGTTTCATCCCCATTACCAAGCTCTTCAAGTACATCCATTGCAGTAACTAGCACTATCCCTACTACTACAACTGTACCTCCCAGTTCAGCTAAAATTCAAGCCATGGCAACCTGATATGCTCCCTTGGTCTTACCTCATAATCTCCGTGACATGCCCCGGAACTACCAAAAAGATATTCCACTATTTGATAATCTTTCACAGATTACTGCACAATAACACATTACTAGAATGAATGATTTCTGAGAAGTCTATGAGATAGATGAGTCTGATGTCCAAATGAGACTATTTGCTCAGATCTTAATTAGAGAAGTAAAAACCTGGTTTAAAAGTTTAGCACCTGGTAGCATAGCATACCTATCTGCATTCCATAGAGCCTTCCTTAATAAATGGGAGAAAAAAAAGAACCCTATGCAAATACTATCTGAGTTTGATGCTGTCAAGAGAGCCCCAAATGAAATTGTCCAAGACTTCTGCACAAGATATAACAATGTTTACAATGCCATTCCTGCAGACCTTAAACCTACCCCGTATTCCGTGCTACTGAAATTCCCTGACTGTTTTGATGTAGACATGGCTTACCAACTTAGGGAAAGGGATGCAAACACTTTAGAGCAAATGCAAAAAAATGTTGTAGGTGTAGAAATCAACATACTTGCAAAAAAGGCCAGAATGAGAAATGAAAGAAGGGTTACTATTAAAGAGGAAGCATCTCACTTAGATAGTAAAATTGATTTCATTAATAAAGCACTAGAAAAATTAGTTGATAGACTAGATCAAATTGAAAAGAAACCCCAATGGGATAATCAATCCCAGATCCATAATCCCAATTACAGAAAAAACACCAACCCCGGGAAAGGTAAGGAACCTTCCCCTGATCAAAATATAAGAACCCAATTCCAATAAAACTTTGCAGAAAGTTCACAAAACAGTGTTGATGAGGAGGAAGACATGAACATTTTTATGGGGATTGATGAAAACAATACCATTTTCCTCGCCCAGGAGGACCAAGAACTCTTTTAACTTCAACAGTTGAAAGTAGAGTCTGGAGAATCCTATGATTATAAGCAAGGTTATGATTTTGCAATAAATGAAATTCACAGTCAATACAACCTTAGGAGAAAGAAAACCAATGATCCTGTCATAAAGAATAATGCTCCAAACCAACAAGAACAAAACAAAAAGAAGACTGATACTTCTAAATCAAAATTCTTGCAAATTCTTCCTAGAGATGGCAAACAGAGTTCAAATCTAACCAGTCCTAAAAAGAAGCAAGGCCAAAAAATTGTAGATATTACTGACGAGGTGGCACAATCTTCCAAAGATGTTTCCAAAGATAATTTTCCCAAAGCCACCAATTCAACAAAAATAATTGAGCCAAGAAATAATCCTGCTGACTTTAAAATATCAGATCCTAAACCTGATAAGACTGATAAGACTTCCGCTAACCCGCAAAATACACCTGAAAAAATAGTGAAGGATAGTAGAAATCAAGAAACTCAAACAGAAGACAAGAGAAGAGCTCAAAACAAAGGAAAAACAATAGAAACTAACGAAAAGTCATCACAAACCATAGTTCCCAAAGAAGAAGTGATTCAAACCATTAGATCTCAGCCAACATTTAATATGCAGTCTGAAATATCTAAATTGAAAATAGTTGTTCCCTTGGTAGAACTAGCTAAAAATGATTTATATAGATCTATGATTTCTGATGTATTGAATGTGAATGAGAATGAACATACAATCAACATGAATGAAGATAGGCCTGAATTGATTTTTGGTCCCAATGTAGATGGAAAACATTTAGATGGGTCGGTACCCCCATTTTACTTAAGTCTTACTATACATGACCAAATATTACACAACACTATGTTAGGTACTAGAGCTTCCCACAATTTAATGCCTAAAGCTATAATGGAAACTCTTAATCTAGACATAACCAGACCCTATAAGGACCTGTTCTCATTTGATTCATCCAAAGTCCAATGTATTGGTTTGATTAAAGATCTCTGTGTTAACCTAGTCCAGTATCCTGGTAAGAGTATGATCATGGACGTTGTAGTAGCTGACATCCCGCCAAAGTATGGCATGCTTCTTTCTCACTCATGGGGAGAAAAGTTGCAGGGAACTCTACAAGTGGATATGAGTTATGCTACTATCTCTGTATTTGGACAACCTAAGAAGCTTTATAGAGAAACCTTGATGAAGTACATGATCAGTAGTGCAGACAGACCTACAAATTATCCAATTTATGCTACTCCCACTAATCTTGATTCTTTTATTCTTAGTAACTCTGATCAAAATGAAAATCTAACTGAACTCACTGATAAAAGACTTAAAATCATGGATGATTATATTGGTCATGAAGCTTTGTGGCATCTAGAATTTGATGGATCTGTTAATAAATTTGGAGCTGGAGCTGGTGTTTGGATTACAAACATTGAAAAAATTCATTCTGAAAGGCATGCTTTTAGATTAAACTTCAAATGAACCAATAACATGGCTGAATATGAAGCTTTAATCTTAGGCCTGCAAATTATTAGAAAAAAGGGAGGAAAAAGAATAATGGTTTTGGGTGATTCTGAACTAGTTATAAAACAAATCAACGCAAAGTATTCAATTCACAACCCTAGACTTGCAAGATACAGAGAAACAATATTGGAACTGCTTGAAGAATTGTTATAAGGTAATTTTGCTGTCATCCCTCGAGATTAGAACATACAGGCCGATTTCTTAGCTAATTTTTCCAGCAGTTGTAAAATTCCTTTTTCATCATTGCAAAAATACACTGTAGAGATTAAATATAGGCCTATTGTTCCTAATAATGTGAAATATTGGAAAAATTTTTCAGAGGATCAGTAAATTCATCACTTTTTGAATAATGAAAATGAATTTCAAAACTGTCAAATCAATAACGACTGTAACATAGATCCACCTTGTGATATAGATTTAAATTTCTGTCAAACAGATGATTTAGATAATTTAGATGTACATAAGTTTGAAAAGCCTACTATTTTTACTCAAAGTGACATTGATGAAATGGAAAAAAAAATAGAGGAATTGATTGAAGATGAAATAGATTTGATTGATTTAAAGAATAACATATTACCCAAAGGTTTAACTCCTCTAGAAGATTTATTTGACTCTAATGATGTGCCCATAAAGCCAAAAATGGAGCCAGTTAAATCTGACATAGAAGAGTATAACTTAGGGAAAGATGATAAACCAAGAATAATCAAACTATCCAAATCCTTATCATCAGATGAAAGGGATAAATACATTGAAATTTTAAAAGAATTTCAAGATGTCTTTGCATGGAGCTATGAAGACTTAAAAAATTACAACACAGACATTATTCAACATCAAAATTCCTTTAAAAGAAAATCAAAAACCTTTTCAACAGAATCTTAGAAGGATTAATCCGGTTTTGTTACCCTTAATCTAAAAAGAAGTCAAAAGAATGTTTGATTCACAGATAATTGCACCAGTCAGATTTTCTGACTGGATATCTAATTTAGTGCCAACCAGGAAAAAGTCAGGAGAAATTAGACTATGCATAGACGTTAGGAATCTTAATAAAGCATCCTTGAAGGATAACTACCCCTTGCCACAAATGGACCATATTTTACAGAGGGTAGAAGGTTCTTCCAGAATCTCTTTATTAGATGGTTTCTCTGGTTACAATCAGATTCTAGTTCACAAATATGACCAAACCAAAAATGCATTTACTACTCCATGGGGCACTTTCATGTATGTGAAAATGCCTTTTGGGTTAAAAAATGCAGTAGCTACATTTCAAAGGGCCATGGATATTACCATTGCCAAGGAGATCCATGAGTTTTTAGTCATTTATTTGGATGATATTACTGTGTTTTCTAAAACAAATGATGATCACTTAAATCATCTGAGACAAGTTTTTATTAAATGTAGAAAATATGGTATATCTCTTAATCCAAAAAAGTCTATTTATGGGCTAGAAAAAGGCAAATTTCTAGGTCATATCATTTCAAAAGAAGGCATTAGAATAGACCCTGCAAGAGTCGAAGCAATCTTAAACATTCAAGCACCTAGGAACATTAAATAATTCCAAGCATTCTTGGGAAAGATCAATTTTCTAAGAAGGTTCATATCAAATCTGGCTGAGATTATAAAATATCTTAATAACATGCTTAAAAAGGACTCCTCTGTTAAATGGACAATAAAGGCTAAACAATCTTTTGAATCTATCAAACGGGCCTTAACTAAAGCACTAGTCCTTATCAGTCCAGATTACACAAAAGATTTTATAATCTTTTCCTTTGCATCCGAACACACCATAGCTGCAGTTCTTTTGCAAAAAAACAATCAAGGATTTGAATAGCCCATTGCATTTTTTAGTAAAGCTCTCAGAGATGCACCACTAAAATACAACATAATATAAAAAGAGGCTTTGGCTCTGGTTAAAGCTATAAAAGATTTCAGAGTGTATATACTTCATTCACACATAATTTCATATGTCCCTAATGTAGTATTTAAAGAAATTTTGACTCAAGATGGACCAGACAGTAGGAGAGGAAAGTGGATAGCCACAATCCTTGAATATGACCTAGAAATTAAACCAACTAAACTATTAAATGACAAGGTTTAGCCAGACTGATGGATGAATCAAATTGCAATGCCTTAGATATTAATTTTATTGCACAAGTAGATGAACACGAAGAGATGGCGACTCCATTGATCAGTGAGACCTATCAAGACTCACCCTAGTACTCTGATATAATATTTGTACTAACAAACTTACAAGCTCCTCCTGGACTGACCAAAACCAAGGCAAGATTTATCAAGAAAAAAGAAATGAGATTCTGTATCTTAAATAATGCACTATATTGGAGAGAAAGTACTGGAATTTTACTTAATTGTTTATTGAAATCTGAGGCTTACAAGATCCTTGAAGAATTTCATGCTGGTGACTGTGGTGGCCATCTATACTGGAAGAGAACAGCTGATAAAATACTCAGAGCTAGTTTTTACTGGCCATCTTTATTTTTAGATGTTAAAATTTTTGTTACCTCTTGCCATCAATGCCCGATCTTCGAAGGTAAAAAGAAATTGTTACCATTACCTATGAAACCAATATCCACTAAAAAACCATTTCAACTATGGGGGTTAGACTTCATAGGTGAAATTCATCCTCCCTCTTCAAGTCAACACAAATGGATTCCAACTGATACTAATTACTTTACTAAGCGGATTGAAGCAATTCCCACTAGGAAAGCTACAGACTCAGTTATTATCTCATTCATAGAAAGTAACATTTTGTCTAGATTTGGATGCCCACACAAAATTATCACAGACAATGCTGCTGCTTTCAAATCTAAAAAGATGATTTCTTTCTGCCATAAATACCATATTACCTTAGGTCATTCCACAATATACTACCCTCAAGGTAATGGTCTGGACAAATCCTCAAATAAAATTTTAGTCAACATCATCAAAAAACTACTCTAAGATAATAAAAAGACATGGAACAAGAAGTTGATCTATGCCCTTTGGGTGGACATGCTTACTACAAAAAAGTCCATAGGAACTTCACCATATCAAATTGTTTATGGTACAGATGCAATTTTTCCTTCTTCCTTGGGTGTCCCAGTCATGAAGATTATCCAGGAATCATAGGTAGAAACTAATGACATTCAAAGAAGAATCAATGAGACCATACACCTTCAACAAACCAGAGATGAAGTTTATGAAAAGTCACAAGTTTTACAAGACAAGATCAAAAATATTTTTGATAAAAGAGTTAAATAAGATGACTTTTTCAAAGGAGATGAAGTTTTAAGATGGGATGCAAGAAGAGAGGATGAGGGTAAAGATGAGAATTTGAATTTCTATGGCAGGGACCCTATGTCATATATGGTTATAGTGGAAACAATTCCTTTTTTATCAGGAATTTGGATGGTACAGAGCTTCAAGAAGGACCAGTAAATGGAAGGATGTTGAAACATTACTATCCCTCACAAGTCACTTAACAGTTAGACCTATTTACTTTATCATTGTAAATATTCATAGTCAGAGTGTAGATTTAATTGGATATATTATCTAAAAAGTTGAAGCCCGGAGAGAAGGCCATGAGATTTGCAGTATAAGATATCATAAATATGATTGTTGTAGAAAACAGAAGACATTTATAGGATCACCAAGGTCAATAGATAAGGCCACTGATCTCAGAGTTCTTGGCATTCCACAAGGAAAAGCCATCCCCAAGTGAAGCCGATGTTAGCAACCTATAATATAGGGGTCATAATTTTGACTTGACTATTGATAATCTTGTAAATCTGTACATACTTTGCATTATGCAAGTTGTATTCACATATTTTGTAAAAATAAATAAATAAAATAGAAAAATAAAAAAGAGGGTAAAAAGTCCTAAAAAGAATAATTAAAGGACTTAGAAAAACTAAAAACCCCAAAAGAAAAATGAATAAAACATGAAAGTGAGCAAGCATAAATGCCACTACCTTTTAATTTTTGACTGTAGTAGAGTGTTAATAAATGCCAGAGTCCATGATGAGTTAAACAATTTAATCTTAACTTGTCATTGTTTCAATTTCACTTGTTGTAGATAGAGAATAATGAGTTGTCATACTGCTTAATCATGACAATTCAGTAGTTAGGTAGAGAAATAAATGAATCCAACAGTTTAATCTAGATTCATGGATGAAATAACTGTATAATTATATAGTTTAACTTGTTTACAGAAAGAATAATGATGTGAAGGTTGCTAGCCTAAATGCACCTTACTACAAAGGAAGAAAAAATGTTAGCATGGTAAACTGGGTAGGTAGAAGAAGGTGAAAATATCCCAATGTAAATATCATTCATCATGGGCTTCAAAATAACTAACTTCCCCTTCCCATAGTCATGAAACATTTTAAACTATCAGTCAGAAAGGCTCAAGGCATTTCCTTGACTTTTGTTGGGACCAGACCCAAGGCTCTATGACTGATTGGTTGAAAGTGTGAATGCCTATATTAATCCCTAAAATCACTACATTACCATTCATGCATTCATCTCCTTGAATAATCCTAAGTAAAACACCATTTTTACTTAAAGTCATTATAATTCCCATTTTATTGACTTCCTACATCATTTGAAAACATTAAGCCCTCAAAATAACATTATATCATAAGTTAAGTGATAAGATCAATGCAAACTATCTTTTGTAATTCACTTTACTTGTTATGTGTATGTGTTTTGAGTATACCATTTCCTATTTTCATATTAACTCTAATTTATATATTAACTCCCTATATTAAAAAACCTTTTCCTATTATATAACTCCTTTTTATATAATAAACTCAAAAACCCACTTATTTTAACTTAAGCCAAAGTTATTTATTCCCACATGTTTAAATAAAAACCCCCCTTATAACCCCTTTGGCTAAGTTTATCTATATATAAATATCCTGCCCCTTATGGTAGTTAAGTCAACCTGATTTAATTCACCTTATAATAAAAATATATTCAAAAAAATCTCTTAAAACATATGTTATATGTGTTTTAAACAAAAATTCCTCGAAGTTTTATTTTCAATAGAAATAAACCCCTTTCTCGTCGTATATCCCCCCCCCCCCCCACCAACTCTCTTAAACTGAGGTTAAATCCATAACCTCACCCCTTCCTCGCAATATATATTCCATTATATCAATCCCTAACCATGGTTAAAAGTCTTGTATAACCTTCCCGATCACCATTTTCCGTTGAAAAAAGTCATTTTTTTATATAAAATGGAACCATATCCCTTTCCCCATCGGATTGATTTTCGACCCTCCGATCTCCAAATCCTTTTTTATCAAACGGTTGGAAATCTACATGATAGTTCAATACATTTTATCCCTCCCCATTGTGCTTGATATCAACCGTTCGATCTTCTTTTATTTCCAAGATCTACGGCCCAAAGTGAACCCAATAACCGATCTTTCCCTACACCTTCCATCTTAATCCCAATCGTTTGCTTCCCAAAGCCAGATCCGACGGCGAAAATGCATTTTCGCGCTCAAAAATTAATCGATGAATGTTTTAGAAAAGTCACACGAAATGGGTGGTTTTCCCAAACCACCCCGCGTCGACGTGTCACAATCCTATTGGATCGCGTTCGAAAAGCTATTTACCTCTTACAGCCTTTGAGCCACGTGAATACCACCCAGTGGTATTCCAAAACTACTCCCATTTAAACCTTCGTTTAATGTAATTCAACTATAGTTTAACTATGGTTTGATATGTTAAAATAATAATTTTCATTTAACATTTCACCTTTAAGCGCTTTAAACCTATGAACCTTTTGCTAAGCCCATTTTTCATCGAATTATCAGTATTTGTGCACCATAACACCCTGAGAACCTGTGAAGATCCTTTTCCTCATTTTAAAACCTACCAGTGCCATTTTCGAGGCAGTTGCCCTGCAATTCAACCACGAAGTGCCACATTACCCTCTGAAAGACCAATTTTTCATAATTGAAGACTGTGTGCGACTGTGAAACATTTTCAACCTCGATTATACCTGTTTAAGGTATTTTTCTTCAAAACCTATCCACTGAACTTCAAATTCTAAAGAAAAAGCACCAAATTTCCTGCTAGTGCCTGTAATTGTTTGAATTGCCTATATAGAAATTGCAAAAACATCCATAGTACAAGGGAAACTCTATCAAATTTTCCCTAAAATCCCTAATTTCCTTTTTTTGAAACTTTTATCCATACCCTAGTCATTTCCACTGTTGGAATTGATCATAACTTACTTTCTAAGCATTAAAACCTTCTTTTAATCCAAAACCCTGCTCAAAACCCTATTTTACCAGAGAAATTCTCCAAGAAGCCCTAGTTTCCACAAAAGAGCTTAGAAAATAGTCTAAGCTTGCTCTGCTCAATTAAAAATGACAAAGAAACAAGTAACCCCTAAAGAAGGAGGTCCAAAGCCTCAAAAGAAACCCTCTGCTAAAATTCCTCAGCCCGAATCTTCCAAAATTGATAAGCCTACCCCTGTACTCACTGTTGATTCCACAGAAGTTGTCAGGCACGTTCAACCTCCAGTTATATCACAAGAAAATAGCCATTTGGTTGACCTTGACTACAGAATAATGGACCCTTCATTAGAGTTCAATTTTCTTGATCTATATAACTGGTGTTTTGGTAAATCAGTAGAAAAATATGACAAAGATATACCAGTCTGGGATTCCAATTTTCCAAAATACGTTGTTCCTCAAACTCATTCAGCTCTTGATTTTGTCATATTGTGTCAGTCCTATTATCTTCCAGACCAAAAGTGTATTGTGAAAAAAGACAGAGAGGTCTTATTTTACATCAATGAAGAATCTATAAACTCTATGCTGCAACTGAACCTTGATCCCAATGCTTCTTCATTGTCCATAGAGGAGTTAACTCAGAAATACCTAGAGCTTGATTTTTCTTCTAAGTTTAAAGTCTTCTAGACTTTTTGTCCCAAGCAAGTTGATATCCCCGAGCTTAATCCTCCATTTGATACCTTTTATTTTCCAGATGAAACCAGGCAAATTGTTTCAATGCTATCATTCATACTAGGATACACTAGTGATGAATTCACTGATGTGGCTATCTTAGGTTTTTTGTCAACTCTGAGTCCTGGCCAGTCACCATCCATTGTGTACAATTTTGCTAAATTAATTGCAAAAAACATGCATTATCAGTTATCCAGATTGTCCGAAGAAGGATTCTTCAGATACACATCATATCTACTTCACCTCTTTTTGTATTATAAAGCAGATAAGTTTCCCATTGAATTTCATAAAGTGGATCCAGAAGGAAATGGTCTTTCAGTTGTGTTTTGGTCATCAATTCTAAGAAAATGGAACAGGGAATATAGCTTTGCAGATTTCAATGAATTATTTTTAGTGCTTGCTATGAATCAATTGAATAAAGAGAAAACCCCTAGAATCAATGAAGAGACAAAG
Source organism: Pinus albicaulis (assembly GCA_034641835.2). NCBI lineage: Eukaryota > Viridiplantae > Streptophyta > Pinopsida > Pinales > Pinaceae > Pinus > Pinus albicaulis. The sequence continues at coordinate 647,676,791 of CM076572.1, read as the reverse complement.
AGAATTTTATAGCTATCTGAGAGCTATAAAATAGGGGACTGGTATTTATACAAAAGTTACATAGAAATCAGAGTATATGGTGCACTCCTGGCCCCATATAAGCTACCAATATTTCTTACAACAAGAATATTTGTTTTGGAATATTTAAGGCAGCTATTGAATGCAGATGAAATTAATTTCATAGCTTCTAGGAAAAAGACCCAGTTTAAACTGAAGAATCAAATTAGGCCATTTATTGTGAAGAACAAAGAAGCAACCAATGAAATTAATGTCAAGTTGAAAGAGTAAAAATTCCCATATAGTTTTATGTGGAATTATGATCCACAAGGTATTTTAAGCACGATGAGAGTGAAATCCAAGTTTCCCATCTTCTTGCATGATCCCAAGCCCCAAATTGAAAAGTATGCCAACAAACTTGAATGGGAGCCAAACACTCTATTTGATGATGATTCACAGGAAATGCAGGGAAACAGTGGCAAAGGTAAGCAAGTTGATCAAACACAGGTATTGACAGTGAATAAAGAATCTAACATTCTTCATAAGAGAAGTAGAAAGGAAGATAGTTTCACTGCTGAAACTATTCAAGACAAAAGATTTAGAATTCCATATAATAAGAAAAGTAAATTGACCATTGAAGAAAGGGATAAAGCCTTCAATATTGAAGATAGTAATGGTCATGAAACTGATGATTAAGCTACAAGGATAGTAACTGAAACTCTCAAAGAGCTTTAAAATGTTCAAATTGGAGCCCAACAGAAAGATACAATCATGGTAGATAAACAATCCAAAGTCGATATGCCCTCTTTTTCTAAAGAACCTGATAGTACAGAGTCGGACATTCAACTCAGGTTCAGGAAAATTAAAGAAAAGAATGAAGAAATAAAAAATGAAGCATATTCCAAGTTCCTCAAAGAAAAGCCTGGGAATAAGGATAGGCTCCTTTCAGCCTTTGATTATTCCTCTAATAAATTGGTGATGTCATTTCTCAAGCCTACAGTGGCTGATCCTAAATCTATTACAGATTATTCAAAAACAGATCTGGAAGTTGATGCAGATGTTGTCCATGAATTGGACCAAATATAATTTCATAGAAGCAACACATAGATTCTATATTCTAAGATAGTCAATAAGACTATGAATTCTATCAGGCTTGAGAAAACTTTGATAAATCTTCAAACTCAAATGAAATTGGATAAAGCCTCACTATATGCCAACAATTTGAAGATCAAAGCATTAGAAGATTTGGTGATTGAAGCAAGAGCTGATCCTGCCAACATGGTAGTTTCAAAGGCTTTGATCAAGCAGAAAAATGAAGACATAGCTGCCCTCAAAAAATAGCTAAAATTGCCCCAAAGTGAAAACTCTCAGTCAAAAGAAATTCTTCAGCAAAAAATAGAGAATGATGAATTGAAACAGATTGTTCTTAAAATGACAGGTCATATAAAAGAAATGGAAAGCAAAATAGAAGCTTTCATGCAAGAGAATGAAAAACTAAAGAAATCTCAACAGGTTTTCATCCCTACAGTGATCCCAACTATAAGAACAGTTGTTCCATCTACATTAGCAAAACACTTGGCGCCACAAGGAGTACTAGCAACTGCAATACCAATAACTTCTCATGAAATCTCTTCCTCTTCTTCCTCAACTTCACAGGTAAACACAATACAAGACAAAGCTTCCATAATCAGAGCCATGGAAGATATGCCAATTAAAGAGAAATAAATACTTATTTTGAAAGGCACTATTAAAAATCTAGAAACTTCCAAAAGAGATACCTTGATTACTTCCAAAGGGCATGAGCAGAGAGCTAATAGACTACAAGAACAAGTGAGAATTCTTCAAGCACAAGTGAATCTTACAGATCAGGTTGCATATATAAAAAATAATTTATGGACAAAAATCATTGAAGGCATTCACTCTCAATGGCCTTTAATTCAGATAATTTATGAGCAGAAAGAGTTACTACAGGCTACTAATGCAGAAATTGACAAAACCAAGAAAGAGATTGAAAATAAGCAAGCTCAAGCAGTTCAAATCATAACATTTTTTAACAGCAAAAATAGGGAAGAGTTAGAAGAGTTGAAAATTGCTGACAGGACAGAGGCCATCTTTCAAATTAAGAAAGTCCTAAATAAGAGGAACATAATGAATAAATTGGAAGACAGGTGTAAAGACATGAACTTGGCCATCTCAAGATTTTGGGCTAAATAAAAAGTATTATCAGAAGCAGGTTTGCCAGACATTCATGCATTAAATGACAAACTGATGCCACATAAAGATTATGATCAGAAAATCAGAACTCATGCAAAAGAGCAAGCTAAACAACCACTTCCATAAGGATCACCAAGTGGCAAAGTACTTCTTCGGTATTTTGAAAATATATTCTTTTTGGAAAATGAAATGAAGCATATGTTCACTGTAAAGCCTAACTTTGCCAAATATACAGAAGCTAATTAAAGTTACAGGAAGTTGAAGAATACAAAGATCCCCACTGCTGAAAAATGGCAAGAATTCACAGATCTGCTGTGAATTTCATAGATAAAGTACAAGAAAATTACTTGGAAATTCATATTTTACTTTTACCTTATGTTGAAAAAAGTAGTGTCAAAGTGTATCAGGGTCAAAGTGTATCAGTAAAATCAAGTTGTTACTGCTATTCATTTTTTATTACAA